>PVLD010003939.1:0-133504 GCA_004027595.1 Dinomys branickii
GTTATCTTCGAAGTGTGTGTTCAGGCTAACACATACAGAAATACACTATTAATCTAATATCCTGTCTTCGATTATTGCTTAGCATTAAGTGATATAATACAATAGTAGAACCATGTTAGCCCTCCTGCACATATGTATATTCATATATATTCCTCTATACATACATACATACATTTTTGTCTTTTTCTTTTCTCCTTTCACTATAACTGAGGCACTGAAATAAAACAGGTGCCCAGCAGTGGACAAATGCATAATGAAGATGTGATTTATAGGTACAAGCTAGTAGTATTTATCCATAAAGGAAAGTGAAATAAAATAATTGGAAGGAAAATAGATGGAACTAGAAAATAATGGTATAAAACTCAAAATAAAAGACTTGGAAAGGAGAATTCTCTCACGTGTAGAATGTAAATGAATAAAATACACAAGCAAAAGGTAACATGAAACTGGAAATGAGACTGTTACACAAAGGGATGGGGAAGTGGGAAAATATGACTAGAATATTGTGGGTTAGAAACTACGAAAGCCTGTGTTATATGTGTGCCAATATGTCAAATGAAACACACTGGTCTGTAGTTTTTTGGCGCTGGAAATTGAACTCAGGACTTTGTGCTTTCCAGGCAGGCTCTTGTGCCACTGACATATATGCCCACCCACTAGCCTGTATTGTTAATATGCACTATTAAAAATGAGAACTAACACTACCGTTAGACATAAGTGAATGAGTAATTCCCTCTCAGGTCAATAACAAGGCAAGAATTTCTTGATGTTTCATATTTTATTCAACATTGTGTTTGATGTTCTCATCAGTGTACTGTGTCAGAAAAATAAATAAATGAACAGGTAAGTAAATGAAATGCTTTCAGAATGGAAAAGAATGAAAAAAAATACCTTTATCGCAAATAGATGATTGTTCTTAGAAAATCCAATAAACCCACAAAACCTAGGACTATGAAGTGAGTTTGGCAGGGAATTCAGATAGAGCATCAGTCAGCAAGATCAACTGTGCAGCCCTATATTTGTAATCAAATATAATGGAGAATTGAAATAGTAAATCTCTGGCAACTTTGGGGGATGAATTCCTCCAAGAAGTGGACCTATGCTGCTCCCCTAGAGCTCCCAGTAAGAGCTCAGTCCTGCTGGTCTCTTGATGTTGGCTTGTTATAACCACTGGAAGAACCTGAAAAACTAACCAGTGCTATAAGCATGAACTTCTAACCTGCAGAGGAAGTGGTCAAAGTGTGGTGCTTCAAAACATCAAATAGCTGGTAATTCATTAATAACAGATAACTAAGAACGTCTTGTATATGACAATGAACTTGCACACAGTACATCACGAAGAACACTTGGAACACAAGTGTTCAATAATAAGAAATAATAGTGTAATAAAATATGGTAAAAATGTTTGAACAGATCCTCCATTAATGAAGACATGCAAATAGGAGAAGCAAATGGAGAGATGTTCACCATCATTAGTCATTAGGGAAATAAAAAGCATGCTGAGATAAACCTACTAAAGTGTCTACTCGTAAGCAGACTATTGATGCCAAGCACTGAGAAGAATATGGAGAACCTGGATCTCGTATATATTGAGGGCAGGTATATAAATGATATCATTAGTTGTAGAAGAGATTCATGATTTTTAAAAGTAAATTATACACTCGTGATTTGATCCAACCATTTAAATCTGAAATAAGGAGGAAAATTAGAAACATACCTCCACACAAAAACTTGTACACAAAGTTCATAGTAGCTTTATTTCTAGTAGCACAAATCTGGAGATAATCCAAATATTCCAAAGCACATAATAAATAAGCAAACTCTTGTGACATCAATGGAAAACTAATGAAGTCTGTATGTGAAAAATATACAGATAGAATATGTGACACATTAAAAGCATAATGAAAGAACAAATATGATGAGGTAGAAGACAAAACAACTGTATATAAATAGATACATAGTTGTAAAGATATATATAGAAATCAACTGGGACATGGCCTCAAACTGTACCCCTTCATCTATGAATGCATCAAATTAATCTTTCTTTATGGCAGAGTAGTACTCCATTGTGTGTAAATACATTTCCTTCATTTGAGACCATATGTGAAATAAGCGAAAAACACAAACTTAAATATTGTATTTTTCTCTTAAATAAGAAACTCTCTCTCTTTGTCTCTCTGACTGTATCTCTGTCTCTGCATTTCTCTCTCTCTCTCTAGGAAAAAGAGAAAAATAGAAAATAGATGATTACAAATTAAGGAGATACCTTACAAATGAATGGAAGAACCAAAGTTGGGGGAAGGAAGAGAGAGAAAGCAGTTAAATTTTTAACAAATGAAAGTTGAAAGCAAAAAGTGATAAGAATAAAGCCTTGCAAGTGGGAATGGGACCAAAAGTCGGAGTGAGTGGAAACATAGGAGGGCATGAAAAGAAGGGAGAGGAGCAGGAGGAGGAGGGGGAGGGGACTGAGATGTTTCATGTGTAGGCACCAATTCTCCACAATAAATATAACCAGTGTGTATTCTAAAATGTGCCAGTAGGAAAAATGACGAAACATGTTTACAAAAGAAATAAGCTAAAATGTATTACTAGAGAAGAAATTTTCACGGGAAATTGCATGGAGTCATAAAGTGTAAAGTGAATATATAAGACATTCAATAAGATTTTCAGCAGGAACATTAAAATGTGGGGGAGACAGAGCAATAACTGCAGGAACTATTTAAACAGATGAAATAAATCTGAAGATATATTTCAAAGAAAATCTTAAAAATTCATCCTGGATATTGTTTCTTTTTTTTTTTTTTTCAGATTTTAAGGTATTAATTACTTCATTGTTCTTGTACCGGATGCTTTAATTGTCTTATTAGGTTTCAACATTTTCATATGTCAAACAAAACACCAGATATCGAATCCAGTAAATTAATCATTTTATAAATTATTTTATACATCATTTTGTACATGAAAATTAATCCAGTCATTGTTGATGTTAAGAACAGTAATACAGCAAATATTCTTTACTTTCTATTGTATATTTACCTTTCTTTATTTCTTAGTGTTTCAAGACATGCACCATCTATTAACTCAGTTCTTCTGTGCAAAATCTAGCAAATGAACACATAGAGTTGTTGTTAGAAATAAGCACTTACTGAGCAAAGAAAAAATTTAGAAAGAAGACAGAATACCAGAACAAGTGCTCTGCCAGGGAATTTCCTCTCTGGGTGTATCTGTCATGCACAGGTAGATCTGGAGCAATAAGAGGCTAGGTCCATGCAGTATCAGTGAGCGGGTTTGTCTGTCTCTGGTACACAGTCCTCAGAGCTGCTGCCCAACCTGGCCTGAGACCCAGCGACCTAACCCTAACAAGTGAAGGCTAATGGAGAGCCATCAGTACCGCTGTGAGCTGTGACTCCTGGGGACGTTCTCGCCTCACTCACAGATAGAGGAATGCACAGAGACAGAGATTTATCTCTGCAAAAGTTCTAGAAGCAAAATTTTCAAGTGCAAGAATCATGCTCTGTTTATTACCTCATCTACAGCAAAAATAGTAATTTAAATTTTCCACTTACAGATTTTCTCAAATTGAGTCTTGAGAGGAAAATGTCTGCCTGTGTACGTCTGTGTTTTTCCTCCCTACTCTTTGACAGAATGACTAAGAGACATAAAACATGTACAACTTTTAGAAAGAAGAGAAATATGTCATAGAAAATTTCACTATATTACTTGTTCTGTCTTTCCTTTTTTCTTAGATAATATACATTATTTAAAGATGAAATGTTACAGCCATGAACTACCAAGCTCTCAGGAGAAAATTAGCAAGCGCTTATCAAATCCACGTGTAACCAGAACGACACATTGCACGTGACCAATATTTTCTGGCTTCAATGAGCGCTTTCCTAGTTCCTTAACTTCCCTGGAAATTGATCCTTTAGCTCATCCATCCTCTAGGTTATGACCAGTCTGCCATGTTTTCCTCGTTATTTTAAGTTATATTTAAATGTATTCAATCTTACATGTATTTGAGGAAAACATAAGCAAATAAGGACAAAAACGAAAGGTGAAAGAAGAGCAGGAAAAAGCACAGACAGGATGAAAGAAAGAACCAAGAAAAGTGGACGAGGAAGAGAGAAATTCACGGAGGAGGTAAACTCCAAGGAAGCAGCACTCCTTGCATTTTTCAGTTTGTTCAGGGAGTGAATCAGGTTGGAACTTCATGCATACACACAATTTTAGATGTTTCACAGTTTCGTCTTTTTGTTTTCTTGATCACATCTCCCTTGCGGTGTTCTATGGGAGTGAGAGATTTTCCCTTCCATGCTCGTGTTATTTAAAAGTCCTCGTAGTGTATTCTCATGTGCTCCATTTCTGGAATAACTTCCCATTTGGGCTGTAACTTTCCTTTCAGCATGATAAAGTGAAACTACATTTTCTAATTTGGCTGCTTAATTGTTGAATCCAATGGCTTTTTTGTCTTTTTTTTTTTTTTTTTCCTCAATCAGTCCCTTGCTGTAGCTTTCTGTTGGCTGCTTTGTAAACTTGATCACAGTTTAGTTCCTTTGCTCTGCGCGGTAAAGCTCTGGTGATGTGTAGAACATGTCCCCTTTCATCCCAGCTGCTTCCAGACCCTAGCCAGCAAGGTATTCATCAAATACAGTCCTCGGATGTCCCTGGTCTCCCTCCTTACACCAGGCACATATTTACACCACCCAAACCACCACTTTTACCCTTAAGACCAATAGATCTCTGTCCCCAGCCCAACCAACTCATTTGACTGCATAACTGCCTGTTGCACCTTCAGCTTGATATTCCAAACAAGTCTAGGGTGGGTTGTCCATTCCAGGTCCCTCTTCTTTGGAGAAAACCTTCTCCTTCTTGCTTCAGTGTACACGTTCACCTGGAGGATCAACCTAAAGGCAGTTATTTTCCTACTCTTTATGTTCAGTCAGGGTCTATATTTTACATTAGGTCCTACGTTTCCCAAAAATTGGCTTGGACTCTCTGTCTTTATTTAATAGCTGTGCTTCTCTCTCTTAGTCTTTGTTTATGATACTGTGCAAAGTGCTGGGAAGTCATCCTGCATTCTTCCCCCAGTCTGCCGTTTGTATACACAGACTTGGGAATCTCTGTAAACTCTAAAGATGACTGCGTTCATTACCCATATGAATTTTTACCCATCTTCCAGAATTAAGAGAATAAAACTAAGCTTCTTAAAACTGCATTTAGTAATTAGAAATGTCTTCATTCCTAAACTTGTCACTGTCCCCTGAACAACTCAAACTAGACTATCTGATCATGTTGATGCTGCTCCTTTTAATATTTTTCAATTTAAAGAGAAAAAAGACCCCAAAGTTCAAAACAAGATGATAGGAGGATAACAATGCCTAATGTATTGCATATTGTTATCTTCAAATTAGTCACTCAGAGTATAAGCTATCAGCATTTAGTTGTCCAAACAATACTAGCACAACTTTTCTCTTCAATGAACTAAGAGAAATTTGTCTTATAACTTACATCTGTAGACACTGTATTATCTCCAGGGCGTGAGAAGCTTAAAGAGTGAATAAGATCCAAAATGTATAATAGATATTGTAAAATGTGAAGAAATTTTAAAAGAAAAGAGCAACTGGGATGGGGAAATGCAGAGAAAAAGGAAGGGAAAAGCAAAATAAATAGATAAATATATATTTTTATATATTATATATTTATATTATATATTTATAATATAAAATATACAATATAAATGATAATTGTGCTGCTCTTGATCACAGAACATTTTTTCCAGCAGAAACATACACTTTCTTTCTTGTTGGAATTCCCCTTTCTTTTGAATTCTAATTTTTTCCTTTTACATTATTAAAGAGCGCCTTTTATACTAGGGTGAACAAGGGTAAGTGACGTTCCTCTACCTGACCATTGTATCACATCTGCTATCTTTATTAAAATACTGTCATGTTAGGCATACATGTCTTGCCACATTCTGAAATGGTTGGCAAACCTTCCTTAAAACCATCAGAGGATGAAGTGTCTTCCAAAATCTGGAGAGAGAGGCAGAGGGGAGAAGCTGGGGAAAAGGGGAGGCAGAGGGAGACATCACTCAAGAAAGAAAGAGAAGCAAGAATTCCTTGTGTCCTCAACACCACATAAGAGCAGCAGAAGTTTACAGCGCATCACTAAAAGCCAAGGGTGAGTGAGCAAGAGAGGTGTATACTTGTGCAGGTTTTACTGTGAGGCACTGCCAGGGAAGATGAGTTGAAGCCTTAAATTGCTCACCTGTGGTACTCAGGAGGGGCAACAGCAGCTTCTGCCTGAATATGCCCGGAGGTACAAGTTCCCTACTGGGTCTCTGGAAAACTAAAACAACGAAGTACCAGAGAAACAGGACTTAGTCAACAAGAAAAAGCCAAGAAAAATTGCAACCCAAGGGCATAGTGATTATTAACTCATTCAAGTTATTCCAGTTTTAAAACAAGAAAAGAAAACCAAACTGTGAGTATGCATTCCATTCCAAATGTTTGTATCTTTGAAAAACACATGGCTGTAAAATTTAAAAAAACTAGACAATAATTATAACTAGTTTATGATATTTTGCATTACTGCACAGCAAAGTGGAACTTCCATTGATTATGAAGCTATGTTAAGTAAGTAGACGGTTTAACAGGTTTTTAAAAAATTGTTTTGAGCATTTATAGTATAAAAGAAAGACTGATTCCTCTCAGGGGAACAGCCTCCTGAAAGAGTAAGTCAGAGATAAGTAGTACTTTAAAATCCTAGTGTCTCTTTTTACTCCTGACTCTTGATTTATCATGAGAGAAAGTTTTCTAGGTGTAGGGTCCCTGATGTGTGAGGTTTTCATATAAAGTTGTGGGCAGTCAACACATGCAGACCCAGAGCTGATGGCTTTATATCAGAGAGATTGTGCTGTATTCAATTTGAATTCTATGCTGTAGTTGATGACTATTAAAACTATAAGGGCAGAAAGAAGGAAAAAGCTGCATATTTCTAAGTGGTTGGTGAAGTAACAGAACGATTTGCAAGCATGCACTTCTGGGGTCCAAATGTGACTCCATTTTGACTAAATCTGAATCTTTCAAAAACATGTAAAGTCCCTGAATTTTAATCAATAATAAAGAAAGGAAATAAATGAGTACATGAAGTATTACTGTGAACATGAAGCAAATGCCATTATATAGCAGCCTTTTATTTACCACAGTGAAGCCCAGTACCACTAGTGGTATTAGAAACTTTGAAATTTTTAAATGCAGTTGGTGTCATATTTTTGTTTCACATAATTACATGGATTTTCCCTCTAATTCCTATAAATAGGAGATAACTGTGTATTACAGATACTACTTTCTTTGAATATGCTATAACCCCTCAACTGGATGTGCGAATGCACTTCATGTGACTAGAACATACTGGGCCCAGGTAGGATAGGTGAAAAATTCATTGTTCATCAAATGCTGCAGCCCATTAAGAGCTCTTTCAAAGAAAAGCTGTCTAAACTTGCAAACTACAGAGATGCAAACGTGGATGTGCTTATAATGGACCTGCCGTACATGACATTTCATCAGGAGCTCAGTGAGCTAAATTTAGAGCAGCAGCTTGTGTAATGGTACCATGGAGTGAAATAAAATCAGCGCAATGATAGCAACCTGCAAAATTCAAAAGCATTTGCAATGTTAATGCATTTGATTTATTAATCTTTTCCATTCAGCATCTTATTAGGTCTTAAATGCTCAATACTTCCCATCACATTTCTAGGAAGAAAATGGGCCCTTGTTATATACTGCATTTAGAATGAAAAGCTAATACTTTGTAACTACCACTGACCCTGTTTGTGTTCATTATGGACGAAACAAATGCTACATAGGAACCATTTTCTTTGTCACTGAATTCAATGAGATAGAGACATTTTTAGTTGCTTTTGTATCAGTGAATTTTAACACCTCGTAGCATAGTCTTGTAAGAATAAGGAAATATCTGGTGTAGAAAGGGCCATGCATTCATTCAGAAATCTCTCCTTACCTGCTCACACATTTTAACTACAGGACAGTGCTGGGCAAGGAATAACAGGACACATTTATGTGAAACAAGCCTGCAGCTGAAAACCCTCCCTCTTCTGTCTTCCTTCCCCCGTGGGTGACTCTGCGCATCCCTTCCTGCACTGCTAGCTTTTCACAGAGGTGACATTTCTTACCTTTCCTACTCACCCTACAATTTGACTAATACATGTTAGAATGATAGATCATATCTCTGAGAAATCGCCTTTACTTTTGAGAAACAGTAGATACAAGTGAACACACTTGTATTGTTCTCATGTTGATACTTGATAGATTTTGTGATAGATTATATTTGTGATCCCTGCCTAGCTATGCCTCATCTGCATATCCTTGCTTGCCGCATCTGAGGGCTCAAACGTTGAGCCCTGTGTTCTTAAATAACACCACGAGAAAAATACCTATTTGCTGAATACATAAGTTAGTAAAATCAAAGAGCAAATTTAAAAACATTAAAATTACGATACTTGGGATGTAAATGTATTATTAAAGGTTTTGTTTTGTGTTCATTGAAAGACATCGTTTCTTTCTTTGGAAAGATCTGAAGGATTTCTCTGGCCTTTTGAGGGGCTGTGTGGCATCAGATTTTCAGAGAGCTTGAGCTACAAAGCTTACTGGGCTGACACGACGGGATCGCAGCTGCTTATGCTGCCCAGGCGTAGCTTGCGCTGAGATGCAGTATCGCAGAGGCAGCCCTGCAAAGCTGTGCTGCATCATGTAGGATCCGGCAGCATTTTACTAAAACAAGCCTAGTCACTGCAAGATACTCCTGTTCTGCAAATCCAGTACAATGGAATAAGCTTGCGACCAGCGGGACGCACGGAGATAGTCAGTGGCATGGTTCTGCCAGTCAGCAGGAACCGCCAAGGTGGCCGAACTGTACAGGACCCTGGACGACCACAGCCCCGCATGATCCCTGTAGCTGGAGGACAAGTGGCATTTCCTAGGCTGGGGAAGCTGTCTGATTTCCTAGGAACTTTGATATGAATCTTGTCAATAACTACATTTAAACAAGAAAATGACTTCACCAACTCTAGTTATTTTCAGTTATTGTAGGAACGTTTTCTGAGTTAGGCAACATTGTATTAACGATATATTTGTAATTTTCTACTTTTTACAATACAAAGAATGCATACTACCAGCACGACAGAGTAACACAGCGACAGAAATATAAGCATTTTCTTGAACCATCTTAATTCGTTGTTTTCGTAGGTGTTCTTATTTTTGCGTTTCTGGGGATTGAACCCAGCATTGTGCTCACAGTTGGCCAAAGTTTTACCACTGAGCTATGGCCTGGACCTATGATACACTTTTAATTTTGAGTCCCAGCATTTTTCTGATTTACCGTATGTCAATAGATTTCAAACAATATTTTCCTTTTAGATTCAAATCATTTCAAATTTAGCAAAGGTCAGGTGGTTGCTTACCTCTTTTATGAGTTGAATAATTACCAGGAATCTATAAAAGCTGACACATTTCCTTGCAAAAGATATTCCAAGAGTAGTTTGTAAGTTCCTGCCAAAGACATGAAGCCGGACAGTCATCTAAGGAACTCTTGTTCATTTTGGTGAGAAGTCATAGAGCAAACTGGAATATGGCTGCAGCTGCATTATGTAAGAACCATTGCTACTGATTATTCTGGTCAGTACAGTGAGGTAAGTTCTCTTTCTTGAATTATACATTCTGAGTTTTTGCTCATGATTTTAACCCAGCTTTAAAAAGACCATATTATAGTATGATATATGCACATTTCATACACATGCATGACAAAGGGAGTCCACTTTATAAAAATAAAACTAGAGCAGGATGGCAACATGTCAGAGACATTTGCATAAACAGCATTATTAATGAAATGTGCTATAAATTCAAACTTCCTAAGTACATTTAAGTATATTATAAATTATAATCAAAATATAACAGCATGAAATAAAATTGTATCTTAAAAGTTGAAAATGTGTCAGAAATTATACTTTCAAATCATTCTACTCAAAGTGAAAATTTTATATAGATTCATTTAACTTCTTATTATCTAAATCTGCTAGCATGATTTTCTGAAATATAATACATATTTATTGCACTATATTTAACAAAGTACTATGTACTATACCATATCTACCAGAGCTATGTCACATTTCCATCTTGAAACTCAGTCCACAAAAGGGAACAGAATCATGCTAATTACTTCATGAACACTAGTTTATCTTTGGAGATTGGAATTAGCTAAATTGTCCTAAAGTTCATGAGTACATGCTTGAACAAATTTAGTAGCCTGCTCAAGAGAAAAACAAAGCAATAAATTTCAAGGAAATAATTAATAGTGACATATATAGTATGTATATAATGGAATATAATTCATATTTACTAATATAATCCTCTTCATTAGCAAGGATGGTGAATGTTTAGAGAAATAAAGACATATTAAAGCATTGAATGACAACATTCACGGCTTAAATTGATCATTGTTTTATCATGTTTGTTTCTCATATGACAAGGACAATGGCATAGTTAAACAGATCTATAGATAGATAATTAATTGCATATAAAGTCTATACAGAGGTGCTATGGCAATAACGTTAAGCCTTGTTTTTTAACTCTATTTTATACTTCTTTTTCACAGTAAATGTGTATTGCTTGCATGAATCATGCAATTTTCTTTCAGTTCCTAAGTAATGTTACCTTTTGGTTTATGTGATTCGTGCAACCATATCCTTCACTTTTGTGAAGCTAACTTCTGCTCATATCAAAGGCACAGGGTACCACCGTAGGTCGTGTTTTTAACAGGAACCTGGTATTTTGAGTACTGACACATGTGACAGAGCTTTTGGTGACAAATCCAGTTTGCTTCAAAATACTGCCCTATTAGCAACACTAAACTATCTTTGAGCACAATTGTACCCATATAATACTTACAATTACAACTGATCCTTTCTTTCAAGTAAACTCTCATCCTGTTTTTCTTTCTAGGTAAAAATGTGCACCTTTGGAAAACACTTAAATTACTAACAGGCTCCCCATAGTCATTTCCAATGGTTTTGTGACTATTAGTCACATAAGCATCAGAAATTTAAAACACCGGAAGACTTCTTAGGGAAAAGTGAAGTTCGAAGACCAAGGAAAAGTAATAAACCACCTCTCACCGGTTGTTTTTTAAATCATATTTCCTGTTTGAAAATAGAAAACTCCCTTTTCAGTACCTTTGATCGAGAGCGATTGCAGCTAAAGGGCCCTTGTAAGGTTCCTGCTGAGCGTTTTAGAAAAGATTAGGTGACAAATTCGATGCAGTTGAATTGAAAAAAGATACATACTCCACAACTGTGATTTAAAAATCCTATTTACTTTCTTTTTTTCAGCTCACATCATTTTTGATTGTTGCTTTTAGGTAGGATTAAAATCATAGCATTTGAAAGTCAGTCGTATTGGGATAAATATGAGATATTATGTACTATACGAGTTGAAGAAGTTGCCCCAATTTCTACAGTAATTTTATAAAGCTCAAATATGAAACACATAAAACATACATATTAGAGCAAGGGAAAATAGACTCAAATTACTGACAATAATTTGCATGCATTTGTAATTTTATTATCACAACTGTATATTCTAGAACAAGCAATAAAAGAGAGCTACAAAAATGGTTTTTGTAAGAAGGGAAAATTTAATTTAGTGGCCTTCTAAGTTACTAGGATTTCATGGGATAGAAGAGTGACTATTATCTTACAGAAAGAACCTAAGAGAATTCTTTATGTGTGATGTTTTTATATGAAATATAATGAGACTAAGTTTTGGTGTGTTAGAAATGGCTGATGCCATTGAAATACCACATATTACTATCATCTTAAAATTATGAATCTGCTCAAAAGTAAAGAGCAACTGGAATAAGGGAAAAGAGAAAAGAAAGAAGGGGAGATTGTGGATATATGTATATGCAGGACGGCTAACATAGCTGTACTACTGACTTATGTCACTTTATTGAAAGGAACAGTTAATGATTAATTATTTGATCAATCTTGCATGTCTCTATTTGTTTTCCTGAGTAACTGTTTTGAAGTTATCAATATGTAATACAAGAACCATTGTTAATTCCCTGTCACCTTGTCTGAAATTCAGTATTGCTTGTACTGTGCTTGTGCTACTTTGTAAATGGTTGTCTGTTTGTTAATATATTTTCATTCTGTTACTTTTAAAATAAAAAAAATTATGACTCTGCCTAAGTAAAAATGTAAAAGAGTTTTGAAAGAATAACCTTGTTTACAGCCTAACTGTATTTCTTGTTTATTTTGGAAAATGTTGTTCCAAACTAACTATAAATTAATGGATTGAGAATTCATGAATATTTTTAAGAAATAGAATTTTATAAGATAAATCATGTCAGATGAAAATTAAATAATAAATACCAAGATGAATCAAAGGCTAACAAGTAGCAGAGGGTTTCTAAGTCTCAAGTTAGAAGGACTAACTGCACAGCTTGTGCAAAGAGATTTACTGGACACAGGAAGACTGAATCAGCTATTCAGCTTACATATATACACAATGATAAAATAATTAATATTTACTAAAATTAATATATGAATTAGTGGTAGTACATGCACAAAAGTTATAAACAAATATGTAAACATTCTTTAAATTTCTATTTACTTAGGTTATAGAAAGCTGTTTTGAGACTATTTCTGTAAGCACTGGGAAAGTGCATAAGGTTAATATCTCAAAGAGATACTTAAACTTATATTCAGTAATATCAATTCGGCTTTCTTTTGTGCTGAAATCCAGCATTCACTGCCATATCTAGGAGCAGAATTTCCTTGCAGGAGAATCCAGTAGAAAAATATCCCTTCTTCTGTGGCTAACATAGCCACAAAGATAAGTATATCAAAAATAACAACCAAAGTGAGGCAACAGAAACAATAACAACAACACAACAAATCCTAGATTGCTAGGAGGACAAACATTAGCTAAAATAATTCCATAACACAAAGTATTCCCATTAAAATGTAAAACATTCACGAGGATTTGATAGGGCAAGCCTTGGTGCATAGAATTTGCAGTTTTCTTCTGCTGTGATACATTGCCATGTGAAATTCTCACTGAAAGAGTATCACAGCCCCCTTAAGGGAGCCTCCCTGAGTCTACGAAAGAGGGTGCTAAGCATGGCAAACCGAAGAAAGCACGGCTGATTTGCTCATGGAAGAGGAGCTCGCACTTGCAGAAGTAATGCTCAAGCTTATTGAAGCCACATTACATAATATGTAGCATATGTACAGAATTAAATATTAACTGTTATATTTATGCTTGGATTAATTTATATAGTGTAATTATTTACATCAAGTATGACTCTTTAGTAAATTGATCATAATTATTTATAGAGATGAAATTTAAGTCCTTTTAATAGTTTTATATTTTTAATTTTTTTAAAATCAAGAACAGTTCCAGTTTTTCTTGCCTGTGTGATCAGTGTGAACACAATGTTTGAATGATTAGAATAGACCATGAACCAAGCAGTTTTCCCTTCACTATCTTTCAAAATGCAATTCCTGAACCACTTATTTCAAAATATCATTGAATTATTTTTAAAATACAGGCCAATAGGATCCATTTTAATACCACAGTGGAACACAGTGGGATGAAATAGGCTTCTAGAGAACTGTCCTGGGTGTATACAAGGTTTAACAATATCCCCAGATGTTCCTTGCCCAGTTGAAATTTAAGAAACACTGTTTATTATTGTATGTTGACTAAAACCTGTTGGTGCTCAGTGTTCTCTTAATAATACTGCTTAATAAAAATCGTTAGTAACCTTCCACACCTCTTTGTTCAGGTCTTCATTGTACCCCATATTAGTCATCAAAGTTGAACTTGGAAGCTTTAGCTTCAAATAATCCTAAAGCAGAGTTTCAATATGGTTCTCCCTTAAGCATTTAACTTCATAAAAATGGCACACTTCTCGTGGAGAAGCACCAGTTTCTTGTTAGGTTTGACTTTGGTAGAAGAAACTACAACTTTATTTTCCTTTATATTTCTCCTCTTCTTCTGCATCTGTGTAATTGATATCCAGTAGTTTTTCCTAAAATCAATTTTAAAAAGAAAGACTACAATTATACTTCTTTAAAATTTTGCTGTTTTATATAATGATATTTACAGAATGGTTAGTAGATTTAACATGCAATTTTGTTACTTATAATATTAAAGCCAAATGTGATTAAAATCCTGAGAACTCTCTACTGTATTTTAAACCACAATAATTTTGAAAGTTGAAATTTGAAATGTTCTTTATAATTTTTACCTTCAAAAACAAACCTTATATAATATCTAGTAATTTCTGCACTGCTTAAGTAAAACACCAGGCATTTTTATGTGTTCATACATTAAATCTGAGGTATTTTAAAGGTGCTGCTTTTATTCACTTTTTGAAACCAGGAACGATGTAAAGGCTTCCAATTCCAACACACTCTATTCCTCAGCGTAAAATGTAATAATAACTATTTTTATTGATGTTTAACAATATTTAAAAAGTAAGGTTACTGTAGCAGTGTTAAAGTTGATTAAACGAACAAGTGGAACAACACAGAGATCAGGGTCTTTTCAAATCTGGTTTCCTAGTTCTTTCCTACACACACAGACACACACACACACACACACACACACACACACACACACACACAGAGCTGTGGAGGGGTGCATGTGTTACTGCAGGTATTTTTTATTTCAGTGATGTAGGGCCTTAATAACATGTCACATGCTGACATTCAGTAAGTATTCATATTTTTTTGTTTACAGAAAAAGTGTGAATAATTACTGTCCTGTACACAATATAAAAACAAAGGTTACAATCCTATTGCTTGTAGGGCATTTAGTGGCTTTATGACTATTAGCAAACTTAGTTCTGTATCCCTTTTAACTGTTTGCCTATGTTCAGTCTATTGAATTGTCTATGAATACTATATTATTTATTCCTTCACTCATATTTAAGAATAATACTTAATGAGTTTACACTGGGATGATACACATGTTTTTTACTTCTGAATAAATGTATTTTGACATGAACAAACTAATTGTACTTTGCACTGGATGGAGTTGGTGTGCCAGAGAAAATGTCAGGAGTAAGGACTACCGAAAATTCTCACAAAAATAAGACCAATGAGGAAACTGGCAAAAGTGTTCAGAATTAATAATTTAGAACTCTTGGTAGTAGCAAAGGACTTGCAGGATTCTAAAGAGTGAATATTCAAGAGAGAGGACTGAGTTTCAGTGAGCAGAGAGAGCTCTGTGGTGTATCCACTCAACCTAACTCGTCTCCACTTTCCCTAGATCCTCAAGATCCCTCAAAGACAAAGGGCTCCACCATGACACATAATTTATAAGTTCACATCCAACCGGACATGTATCTATCCACTGTCTTAATGAAGAGTTTGCCACAAGCCAAATAAAAGTTCATTAGCTGATGAAATCATTCTTTCAAATATCTGTCAGGTAATATTTCACTATAATAATAGAAGCATATGCAGGCAATAGACTGACTTAATTTTTCAAGTTGAGTAACTTCAATTTATTAATAATTTGATATTCTGTTTGTGTATTGTTTCAAAAGACTCACTGTCTTAAGGGCTTAAAATCACTGACATTGATTTAAATTATGAGCCTTCAATTTTAGTAGAGCTTGTTGATGTCCCAGGAAGCATCAACTAGGACAACTTTGAGATGTCTGGGCACTATTTTCCCAGAAGATCCGTTTCTCACAAGGCTGCCAAACTTGACAGTCATCAACAGATGAAAGAATGAATGTGAATTCTTCTCTTCATGAACATTTCCAGATACGTGGACTTCACGATGAATAAAAAGATGGTAAAAGAGCTCAGTCACATATTACAGCCTCATTTCAGTCGTGAAGCATCACTTCTGCCTTATTTTATTATCTGCAAAAACAGGACTCAATAAAGGCAAGTGTTTCTTACAACAGAGAATCGTCATTATTTGCAGCATCTGCAAAGGCCCACGAGGTTCAGGAGGGGACCTGCAATATGCTACAGTGAGCGGATGATGGTAAATGGTATAGAATGGATTTCCAGAGAAGACAGTCTTTCACAATACACTTGGCTTTTGTACATGTTGTTTTCATTATTGTTTTTAAAGACATGTGCTACTAGATTACGCTTTCTTAAAATTTCTGAATATGAGCTAAAGATTAAATTAGCTATTTAATCAGAAATGTGATAAAATAAATTGATTTAAATATTTCAGGGAATTCACAAGTAAAAATTATCTAAAACTGTCACCTATAGAATTGGCTATTTTAACTCATTCAACTTGAATATGATAAGCGTGAAATGAAGCCCAAGGATTTGAAGCAACTCATTTAAGCTAGAAGTACATTATTAGAATTATCACTTTATAAATTTATAAAAAGAAAAATTCAACAATATGGATATTAAAACAAGCACATGGAATGATTACTTCACCAAGAATATTTCAATTTTAGTGTCTGACTTTGTACAAAGTCAGACAAGCTACTTAAACAGTGAAAATTCCACTGAATAACCAATGGATTTTTTGTTCTTGGTTTGAGGTCATTTTTCACCACCCTTCCCTCTTCCATTTTTACTCTTGTATGTAAGGATGTAGTTATGTATCTGTGACCCAAATAAAGGTCTTAAAATTTGTTTTCCACTCAGCCCCCAAAGATTAAGATGTTGATTTTCAAGTTTTCTCCCACTTCTCTTAATTTTGACCTAAATTTAATAATTGTGAAAGACTTGCACTGAATAAAAATGCATTTTTCCTTTAAAGGCCCACTGCCAGTCTCGGGAAGAAAGGAAGAGACTGAACTTACATAAATATAGCTGTGGTGACTTGTAGGATATTTAAACCAGGCCATTCATAACTATAGTAATTCAGCACCGAGATTTGTGGACAGGTCTCATCATTTTCACTGAGTGTTTTCAGAGACATTCCTTATGCGTTCTGATTGAAGATTCTGCAACATACTTGCACCACCAAGACAGTATCGCCTACAGCCCAGGGCATGCTTTCCCATCAATCACAGTCTACAGAAAACATCCCCATCAATCATTAAGGGTCCAGGTCCTGCCTAGAGTCCCCCACCGTAACTTCCAAATAATATTCACTATGGAAGAAGTAGCCCAAAAATGAGTTTTTGGGGAAATTCTCAAATCAGGTGCAGGTTCAAAAACACTTTCAAGCATCCAAAATAACCTTTGGCCACAGACAAACTCATTACCTATTCTTCCACATGGTTTGCCTCTCGTGGATACAATTATGCATAAGGATATGTACAGTTAACATGGAGGACATGATTCAGTATCAGCTGTCAGACAGGCCTGAAGACAGCCCTTCAGGAGGGACTCCACTCCAGCCCTCCCTCACGGCTCCTGCCATTTCCCTTCAGGTGAAAGCTGCTCCTCTTTGAGCATATGCCTATTACTTTCATAAATTTGCTCGCTTGCTCTTCCATATCTGTGTGACTAACTCAATACTTTGTTCTTCACATACAAGGACCTGGACATTTGGGACTCACAAGTACCCAGCAACAGGCACTGCAGTAACATTACCTCTGCTAAGAACTTGCCTGAGCTCTCAGAGTACCTGAGCTCCTGAGCGACAAGCAGAAATACCTGATGTGTAGGAAGGGAAAATTCATCCAGCACAAACTTGCACTTCACTTTTACCAATAATCCAGATTATTACAAAGACTGAGAGAGAGCTGTTGTGGTTATAGTCCTAATCTACCAAATTTTCCATCTTTTATCTCCGAAGAAGTCTACCATATCAGGAGGCTGAAACCTACTCTCTCTTTCTCTCTGTCCTCCAGCCATCCTTACCCTTCTATACCTCTCACATATGTGTTTATTTCCCTCATTGCCTTTCCCCAAATCCATCACATGCTGCTTGAAGCCCTTGAGCAACTCATGAAAATATACCCCAAAGAGATGAATGGCTTATCCATTTCACAAACATTCAAAGGGAATGTTGGTTAGGGCTCAGCTGGGACTCATAGCTACATTAAGTTTGAAAGTGGAGGGGGAGTTTACATGAAAGGCTCATTCGTTTGAATGGTTCTTTAAGGCCATTTGAATCTAACACAAGACAAATCAGGAAAATATAATGACAAGTGATTCTTTAAAAAATCAGAGAATGTTCATCATTTCAAAGGTTCGGAATGAATTCAAAGATGCTGAATGGATTCTCCCTTCGTGTCTACGGGAGAATTAATTCTTCAGAGGGTCCTATTTGATCAAAGTAAATCATATTTCATTTATCTCTCACAGAGTGAACATGTCCTTCCAAACGTGCAATTCCCTTTTCATGCATGTCTTAAAATTTATAGAACATCATGCAAAAGCAAGACCCAGTAAGGGCAGGTGTATCTATATAACAGAGTATCAGAAGGAAGAACAAAACAGTATGTTCTTCTTTAAGAATTTTCAATTGTGCTGCTCAAATCCAGAAGGCATGTTTTAGGGCCTTCTCTTAACAAAAACAACTCACCACCAAATGAATATATTGGAAGAATTCCTAATAAAATGTTTTATATTTTCACGTGCTTTTTAGAACTTCAGGCTCTTCACCCATGGGAGGAGGTGACTTCCTTGGCCCTTGGCCATTCCTGCTCCATATTTGAGTCTGTATTTACACTGGATGATCTTTACAAAGAAGATAATGGCTCCTTCTTGAAAAAGAGCAGTTTACCTGGTCTTCTGGAAAATAGGTTCAATCCTTTATCTGGTTTCTTCCAAGACGGGATCCAGATCCATGACATGCATAAGACGTGTCAGTTTCTCTGTGAGCTGCTAGTTTTACCAATACTGACCTTGCCTGCATGCTTTGCTTTGCTAACAAAAGCAAAATGGTTTATTTCAATACCCATGAAGCTACACCTAGCTAATACATTAGCCTGTACGTGAGAGGAACATCCAAAACTAGTTCCTGGATGGTATTACATAATACAACTACTGCATCTTTGGAAATGTGTAATAACAAAGAGAAATTCAGAGTTAAACTTTGTCATTTCTTATAGATTTTCCTTTTTATTATTACTACCATTTTTGATATGAAAAAAGAAATTGATTTGCCCTGTTTTATTAGAATTAATATTCTTGCCCAGCATGGATACAGTGAGAACAGAGCTCCGGCTCTGCTATTTTGAAATAGTGCCTTGCTAGGACAGTACCTAATTCGGATTAGGATAACGTGACAGTGACTGCAGAAGAGGTCAGCTTTTATTGTTGATGATGTCTAATTTCCAGACAATTGTTTTACTGATGACTAATAAATGAAATAAATGGATTATATCGGTGTGGCCAACAATGAGATGATGATGGTAGCCCATTGATCTTACAGTCATGCCTTTAAAATGTGGTTCCACCAACAGCGTGTGTATTGACTGAGATCTCATTGGGAGATCAATATCCAGTCAGTATCAGAACCGGTGGCCTTTGCAAGTCTTCCAAGTGACTATGGTGCTTGTTAAATTTGGATTGCCTCTATCTTCAGTGACGATATGATATAGTCAAAAAATAGCTATAAAGCCAGCTGAGACCACATCACATCCTCTTGCTGGCAAACACAAGCAGCCACCTGAACTGCATAAAACACATCAGTTAGCAAAGTAAGACATTATCAGCAGTGCAGCTATATAGGCCAGCAGAATTCAAGCTGAAATGCTAGCAAAGCACAATAAATACCTCAGGAGCAGACAAGAAAATCTCCCATGGCACAGAGGAGAATAGAATGTGTATCATTATGTGGGGACTCACTTTATTCTATGGCTATAATTTATTACCCATATTTTCTAAATAGAAGGCCCAGGAACTTGTAGTGCATTTTCTTCACTTGCCCGGAATAGAAAGCAATGGAATTTAAGGCCAGATAAATCTTAATCCAAACCTCATGCTCATGACCATTGCTCACTGGGCTTTCCAGACAGTACTTGCTGGTAATGGTGAACAGCCTAACCCAAAGCAGCAAACTAGGGAGGAAGAAGTGGCTCTGGTATTCAGCTGGAATGCTGTTTGATACCTGTAATCTGCCTTTGCAGGTTCTCTTATCTCTGTGCCTTCTTTACCTGAACAGTATATACCTCCTGGACCGTAGACTTCCTTAGTACCAGATGAAAACTACGGGCTCATTCCAAGGGAAACACTGGCACTGTGTAGACACAGAAATAGATACCCACTCTGATAGAACTGGTGAAATGTGTCTGCATTGAGGAACTATTTCCTTATGGACGTAGAAGTGCTACCCACTCTCCATTTTCTTGAGCAATATGTAAAACAAATTAAAGTGAATCCCACCGAGTGAATTACAATATTCAGTGTTTTTGTATTTGAAGTGCTGCTGTACCAACAATTTTATATTTTTAATAGAAACCATAAGTTCATATTAGATTTGGTTTTCATTCTGGTTTTTTCCTGTGCCTAGGGTATGACAGCTATGTGAGCTGGAACTGTGAAGGTCTCTTTTTAAGATCCTCTCAGAACAATTTTTGGTTGGATAATTGGAAAGGGCAGTGAAGTGATGACTGATAGGAGGTCACGGCTGCACCTTAAATGTTTGACTTAAGTAAATGCACATGAGCTCCCTCCTCCGTTGAGGTGTGAGGCTGTGGGGAAGCTAAGCTGGGACGTGCTGTCCTGGGTCAGACCTTGAGAAGAACCACAATACCGCTTAGAGCTTTGCCCTAAGGAAATTGACTTATTTTTCTTCCTCCCACTTTCCTCATCTTTAAATTGGGAGGAGGAACATTTGATAACGTGAGATAACTTTTATAAATCCTAGAGAACACTGCACAACTTCAGCTTATTTGCATTTACTACAATAAATGCAGCCTCCACCACTTGTGGGTACCCAAGTACAGCCTGAGGAATTTCTGTGATGCAAATGCCCTGTATCTAGGAGTGGCCTCATAGATTCACACTTGTGAATCACACACAGCCAGCAACACATACACGTAAAAGTTCCTTTGAAGCTCCTGGCATCTGACGAAGGTCAGAGGAGTGCATCTAAGTCATTGTTCCGATTATGATCTCGTCTTACACGTGTGCAAGATGACAACACCGAGGAGAAACAGGTGTGGGACACGTGGGCTGTCTTGGTATGATTCATATGACTGCTCACGAGGCTACAATCACATCAAAGCAAAACATTAGAAAGAAAAAATAGTGAGGGGAATCGATGCATGTGTGGCAAAAAGGACTCTCTGGGAATCCTGTAATTTCTCTGAACTGTGCTGTGTGTCCAAAATTGCCTTAAAATAACCTCCATGGAATTAAATAAGTGAGTAAATACATAACTAAACAACAATAATAAAAAACAATGTGATTTGCCTGGGGAGATATGATCAAGTCATTTTTTGCACTATTTTCTTGATTTTTATCTATCTTTTTTTATTTTTTATTTTTTTTATTTTTTATTTTTTTCTATCTTTCTTGTAGTTTTATTTAAACAAATCTCACTAGTAATTCCAATCTCTATAGTTTGAGTTTCCATTCTTTGCAGTTGAAAAGATGATGGCATTTATAAAGCTATGTGTGTTTAAAAACTTCCAGAGTGCATGATTTTTAGATATCCTTCACGTTCTCTCATGTAAAACAACAGCAACTTGGGCGGCTATTTCTAGAGATTCAATTTCATTGATTCTCATTCCATGTGTCAGCCTATTTTTAAAACTAAATTCCTTTACCTTCACATGTATAATTTTTTAGATTATTCAATAGTCTATTAAATCATGTAATTAGAGCGAGCCTCTGGGAAGCATGGGTAAAACATTCAAGTGGTTGTAGTGGGCACTCACGTGGAAAATTCCACCAGTGGGCTTTGGGCTTTGGATTTACTGCATAGCAGCTGACTGCGGGGTGGAAGGAATGATTAATCCATTCAGTTGGCACAGTGGAATTACAATGATCTTTTGCTATAATCAAATTCAATGGTTATGTTCAATGTTGACCTTATGGAGTTTGATTTGGTTCTCATCCAATTCAGTCTGCAACCAAAATGAAGGAAAGGATTAAGTTTGTGAACCAAGGTATTCGAGATGAATCCCTCCTTTAGTTCTGGGGATCACAAACCCAGCAGTCATATTTATCCTGCCAGCTTTAATCTCTGTACACTTACTGTCTACCCACTACTACTCTGCCTGCTCATACATTATTTTCTGGTATTCCCTAGTCTCAAACATATTTATTTGGTCCTGATTTCATAAATAGTGTATCAGTCTGAAACACATAAAACATTCACTATTTGTATTTATCAAGGAAAAGAGAGCTTGACAAATAGAAAAACACCAATTATCTCATCATGCATGTTTCTCTACCATAGTAATTAACACATACATGTGCCTTTCTATGCATGAGGTACTGTTCTAATCATTTCTAGATACTCTTTAGTGGTCACTTGTGAAATAGGTATACTACTGGCATCACATTCATTTTACAACTATGGAAAGACGAATAACCAGGCATGGTGGCACACGCCTATAATCACATCACTAGAGAGGCTGAGGCAGGAGGATTGTTGCAAGTTCAAGACCAGCCTGGGCTACAAAGTGAGCTCGAGGCCAGCCTGAACTGCATAGTAAGTCTTTGTCTCAAAAAGACCAAAAAAACGTGGAAAGAGGAAAACAGGATAAACAGCTTGTCAAGGTTATACATCTAGTATGCTGCACACCTGGTAGTTGGACAATGGCCAACAAGATCCACAGGTACAGCATTTGATCTCTCTACTGCATTATCCCTATTATATTATTTTCTCTAAATACAAAAATAGAAATTGGATACTGAGTATATATTTAATGAATAATTAAGTCCATTGCAGCACAATATTATTCAGTGGTTTTGTCTTAGAAATTATCAATATATGCAATGTATAATTTTAAAACAAAAATAAATATCTTTTTAATTTCTAATATTTTATTAGAAATATGCTTATTTCATACTTAGGAGTAGATTAGGAATAACTATATGCATTTCTTTTGATTTCTAAGTTGGATAAAGCATAGAGTGAGAGGTTAGAGGTTTTTTTTGGTACCAGAAATGAAACTCAGGACCTTGCACTTACCAGGCAGGCACTGTGCCACTGAGCTACAACCCCCACAGGAGTGATAAATTTTATAAATGTTGAAACATTTTCACTTTATCTCACTGTCCAACAGTGACTTAAAGGATGAAAAATGATTTATATAGTTTTCATCAACAAAAGGAACTTCAAGGTGCAATCTGCAAAGGGAAAGGATGGAAAGGAACTACACCAATGTGTAACCAATATTTCTAGGTTAGAAGAAATTGTTGCAATTTTCTTCTAGTTTTCAAATATATTTTGCTATAGTGAGATAACATTAACAGGGTAAGAATTTCACCTTGCAAAACGTATGAACTTTATAGTATGTCACAAAGAGAGAACTAGGGGCATAAAATGTGATTATATGAGTGGGAGAAGATGGGATGTGCCACATAAATGCAAGAAGTTCCTGATACCCAAGAGTATCATCGAGTCTCATGACATCTGCTCTCTATTCCAAGCAAATTTTGAACCATGGCTGTTCCACGTAGAATGTATTGCTTCCCAGGAAAATAACTTGATGTGGAAATGGTGTAGAAGGACTAAAAATATCTTTACTCAGTGTCTTGGTTACTTATCTCTCATTGGGGCTGGGGATATAGCTCAGTGGAATAAGCGCTTGCCTAGCAAGCACAGGGTCCTGAGTTCGATCCCCAGTACCGCAAAAAAAAAAAAAAAGAGAAAATACTTATCTCTCATTGCTGAGACAACATACCTGGCACCTCGAATTAAGGAAGGAAAGGTTTATTTAGCTCGTAGTCTGTGGATGTTTCAGTGCATCCTCAGTTGGCTCCAAGGCAGAGAGGCACATGGCAGAGGGTCACTGCTCATGGCACCAGAGGATAGCAAAAACAGGAAGAGCACAAGAGAGGAGTGGCGACAAGCAGCCTCTTTCTGTGCCTTACACTGTATGCAATCTACCTGCCCCAGGGCAGGTGTAGCACTCACATCCATAATTCCAACACTGGGCCATGGGTCAGTCATAAACTCTAGAAGCCCACCCTACAGCTGCTTGAGGTTTGGGGTATATTCAGACGTAAACCATAACATTCTGCCCCTAGCCCGAAAAGACTCACATGCATCCCTTTATGCAAAAAATATCTGAGTCCATGTCTAAGAGTTGCCAAAGTCCTAACAGTTCAGCATTGCTGAAAAGTCCAAATCCCAAGTTTCTTCTGAAATTTAAGGCAAGTTCTTAGATGTGACCCCTGTACAAATGAAAAGTTAAACACTTCTAAACTTTAGTGACACAAGATAAACATTCCTATTCCAGAAGGTACAAACAGAGTGACCCAGCACATTGGGACCAAAGCAACTCCCACATTCAGCAGGGAAAACATGTTCTGTGGTTACATATTCAACATCTGAGGCAATCTGTGGCAAATTGTTTGCTCCAAAGGGCCTGCATGACTCGGCCCCTATAGCACTTCTGGTGGTTGGAGCTCCTAGAGCTTCTCTCTTGGGCATACTTTGCTCCTTCCTTGCAGCTTTTCTCAGACTATACATGCTTCTGGCTCTTTCAACATTCTGAGGTCTCCAGTGCACTTTTGCTTCACATTCAAAGCTTCACGTACTGCCCTTTCTGGGACACAGTGCTTGGCCTCTCAGGCCTTTTGAAATCTAGGTGGAAGACTTTTTAAACTCAGAACTCTTGCATTCTGCATGCACCTAAACCAAACACCAAGTGGATGATGCCAAGCTCTGCCATACCTGGAGCAGTAGCCAAGCTTTCATCTCTTTTAGCCATAGAGGTCAAGTGCCTGGATCACTGGGCACACTGAATCCAATTCTGAAGAACAAATTTTCTATACTGCTACCATTCTGGAACCTGATGTGGCCACTGCCATTCTGGAAAATGGCACTCAGTGGCTTTCTTCTCAAAACAAAGTCTTTTGCATTTGCAGTTTTGGGGCTGCGTAGGGTGGAGACTTGCCGCTTCTTGTGATGCCCTCAGGCCATCTTCTATAGTCTCTCATGCCTTTTCAGCAGTGGAGTTCTCTTCACCTCTATCTTTACAGTCCACAGCTTTACTGGAGATTTTGTTCTGACCAAACTCACATTTTAAATCATCCTGCTGGGCTCTTTGCTCTTGATTTGCAACATAAATCTGGCTAAAAGCCCCCAATTATAGTAATGCCACTGCCCCACCACTTGACTACCTTGAAAGTTCTTCTGTCAGATTAATCAGTTCACCACCCTTAATCTCAGTCTTAGGCAAAGTCTCTGGACACAAGCAAAACATAAACTTTCTGCCAAGCCATAACATACATCACCTGGAGTCCAGCACCCGGTACAGTCCGTCTTCCTAGCAGAATCCTCCTGAGCCTGGTCCTTACTGGCAGGATTTCTATCAGCCTTCTGGTCTTCTGCGATTTGACCAGAATCTCCCTTACAGAACAGTCTACAGTGTTCCAACTCTACTCTTTCATGTGACATCTCCAAACATTTCCAAATACTTCCCACAAGCCATTTCCAAGGGTCCTTAAACCACATGGTCAGGTGCAGTCACAGCAACAATCATACTCCTGGTGCCAAATTTTACCTTGGTTACTTTTCTCTTGTTGCTGAGACAAAATACCTAACACCCAGAATTAAGGGAGGAAAGGCTTATTTAGCTTACTGTTTGTTTCGGTCTATACTTGGCTGGCTCCAAGGCAGAATGACACGTGGCAGAGGGCAACAGTCCCTGGAGGCAGAAGACAGCAAAAGCAGCAGGAGCACAAGGGAGGGACCGAGGAAAGCAGCCTCCTTCTCTCCCTCACACTGTGTGCAAACTACCGCCCCATGGTAGATGTAGCACGCACACCCATAATCCCAGCATTGGGCCATGGGCCAGTCATCAACTCCAAAAGCCCGCCCCATGGCTCCATGAGGCTTTGGGGGACATTCAGACATAAACCATAACACTCAGCTTGCTGTTAGTTGTATCATCCTGTTCTCTGAACCCAATTTGGGCAAATAGACTTCTGTCTAGTTTTCTCTTGATATCACAAGGAATACAAAGATTTGTAATAATAATAAGGTTTTATACAGGTTTATTTTTTCATTCAAAATGGTATTTTTGACCTTTCATTTGGCTTATCTCAAGTTGGATTAAATGAGAAAAATAATTCTTAAAATGAGAAAAGTTCACATTCTTATATAGGGCAAGGTTTGGTGCCTCTCTTCACTTAACTAGTTTTCTCTCCTGTTCTGAAGATTAATCTGTAGATATTTGAGGTTGCCTCCAAGACATAATAACTATGATGAGATATCAATGTGGAAGTATAAGAACTAATTATTAGGAAAGAAGCAGTCCTGAGCACTTAGCAATCTTTCCATTTGTCTTTAAATATTGTGACTATATATGCAAAATAAACAGGAAATCAGAGCTTTATTTATTTATGCTCCTGTCCTACCTTTAATCTCATATTTTACCTTCCATTTGCAAAACATACCTTGTTAACATCCTGTTCTGTATGGTCACCTGTCACCCTGTTCTGTATTGTACACTACACACACAAAACTAAGAGAAAAGGCCTATGATCTATGATGACTGGTGTCTGTAGAAGTAGCACTGCAATCCAGACCAGCATGGTGAGGAGAGGAAAAATGAGAAAGGTACTCTTTTAAACAATTTACCTTTCATCAATGTTAGTTTAATGTATGCTGCTAAATTAGTCCCACTATTAAAATAATGAAAACTCCATTTGTGCAAAACAGGATATTTTAATGAATTATAAATGGTGTACTTGGCCCTAAAGTAAGACTGGATAGTAATGAGATGTAATCTGCACCTGACCAAACTACCTATTTCTATATTAATTGATGGGAACTTTCATTACTTTGAGTGTCTTAGGATGGGATTGATTTAATTTCTAATCAAGGGAACTTGTCAGAACCGTAAAACATAGGCTTACAAAGGAGTCTATTGTTCGCGGAGCAATTGTTCAAAGTCTGCACTGCCACTAATTAGCACTTTCTCAACGAGGTGAAGATCTGAGCACAATGTTACACTATGTCCTGTACTTCACCTGGAGAGCTGTGAGCATGTTCTTTAAACAAGGGCACCTATGCTAAAGTGAGTTTTGTTTCCTTGAAAAGTTACTGAAGGGCTTAAGGAGCTTTCAGGAGAAAATTTCAGGGGCCATGAAGTGACTCTTCAGTATATAGTATAATGTTGAACCATGCGAAATGGACATTTTAAAAGTTGAAAGATTAAACATAAGCAATTTCTTGTGGCTCAAGCTATGGTGATTGGATGTCATATATTAAATTTTACAAACTTTCTTTTTCCATATCTTGATTCTTTGTGTTTTAGCATAAAGCATCTTTTCTTTTAGTTTCTTTCATTTCTTTATAATTTCCTCTTTTTCTAACCAAAGGTGTTGTTTGAGAGCGTGAAAAAATTTCAAGCAATGGCCTATGTTTCTAGTTAAGAGAAAAGGGCTCTGAATGCATCAATTACCCTGAAACATTTAATAAGTCTGTATAAACGAGACACCACATGTCCCACTCTGTGCTGCACATAGAAGATAAGACCCCAAGGGACATAATGGTTACTCACAGTGCAGGGCAGAGCGAAGTCTTCATTTCTGTAAACAATTTTTGGTCTCCACTGGTGTTCCTTTAACCATTTTTTCAGTGAGTGAACATCATTTGATTTCATCTGTGTCCCCTTCTGTTCAGTCTTTTCCTTTACCTTCTTAGTTTGTGCACACTCAAAAGCATAAACGTAATTTTTACAGCATATCTTTACATGCTGTACATTTAGTGATGTGATGGTGACAGTCTAACAGGGACCGTGCAAGAAGCCCACATCCTCGTTCTCAGAACTGTTATTATATTACCTTAAGTATAAATGAAGTTACAGATAAGAATTTTTTGAATGGGAGATGATTCTGTTATTTAGATAGGGCAATGTTATCACAATGGTCCTGTAACAAAGCATTAAATGAGCAGAGGTTTCAATTGTTAAGCAAGGTCTAGCCAAGACACATCTGATAATTTGGGAAATACTCAGGCTATTCAGACTGTAAAAGTTGCTAAAATTTCAGTTTCACTACCAGGAATCCATGCTCTGGAAAGGGTGTGGTTAGACACTCTTTCTCTAGTGCCGCATTTCCATAGTGGAGAGAAAATCATGATGGCAGGTATGAAGGTTCTGCCCTGGCAACGGGAATATTTTCTCTATTTACCAAAATAACACCGTGGAGCGATGTTCCTCATTACAGTCCCTTTCCTTGGAGATTTGTTTGAGTGTTTGTTTATTTTTGCAACGTGTTATCTGACCATTTCAAAAGACAAGAGGGAGGCTTGCTGTCTCTCCTTGGATGTCAGTATTGCAGAGTACCTCCTTCTAATGCACTTCACGAACACAGATTATTTTAAATCTTTCACATTTTAGTTTGGATTCATGATTACTTTGGTCATAAACATTTTCTCAAAAATTCTGATCTGATTGTTTCCCATATGTTCACTACTCTAAAAACCACACCAAAGACTTATTCCTAGTTAAAGCCTCAAGTCTGGTTTGTTTTGTGCTCAAATTAACAGCTCCTATTTTAAAGGTAGAAGCCCAGATTTACTCTGATCATTGCCAAGAGCTGAATCTTAATGAGCATTGATGTCTAAAATTATTTGAATTCAGATTTCTTAGGATCTGATATCCAAGAACAATTAGCATTTCCAATTTTGAATCTCTGTAATGCTACAGATTAGTCTCCCTTTCCCTGCTGCCTTGGAAGTCACTTGATTTTTGCTTAGTGCTTTGCTGAAAAGGTCAATATCCACCAAAATACTACAGACACTTTGCTTTTCAGTATTTCTCCCTACACCACTTACTGGGAAGATATTTGGCCTGACCCCAATTAACTTCAGGCAAAATTTTGAATAGATGGTTTACTATCCCACTCACACGTTCTATTTCAGAGGTCCAACCTAAGATGTCTCCCCACCTGAAGTTGAACCGAGAAGACAATGTTGTGGCTAGTTTCTTACTCGGACACAATGATACTCTGAGTCCTCTTTCTTATGTAAGTCAGGGAGAGTCTAACTGTTGTAAAAGGCAAAGTGTGAACACACATGGTGTAAGGACCTCAATGGCAGTAGTTGGTAGTCAAGCAGCTCCTCTTGAAACAAAGTTGAAGACCCAGATGCCTTGATTCATTTGCTTTAACCATTTTGAATACATGGATGACAACATTGTCCTGGAGTTATTGTCATTGAATAAGGAATACAGCAAAGATAGAGGAGAATGTAATGGGGTACTTCCTAGCCACGTCTGAAAGTTGTACAGCAGATAATCACCCAGGTTTGAGTGGATAAGTCTCAGTCATGTCACGCCTAACAGTGTGCAGAGAGAAAGAAAATATGTTATGATGAACATTGCCTGAAACACTTTCCATCTTAGTATGTGGCCTTATCCTTTATAGGCTGTGCACTCCCATGACTTCATCGTGAAATGAGCCTTCATTTATTACATAAGTCTCTTTTGGACTATATTTTGACATTTATATTCACATCTCATTTGGAATTTTTAATGCCTTTTATAAAAAGAAAGTATAATGCATTCATATACAGTTAAATGCATTCATATGTAGTTAAAAGTTAATGCATTTTTCAGTGTTTCCTTTATTCAAAAACATTATCAAAGTCTTTTGGCTAGCTTTCTTCAATGCCATTTCACAATCCCGATAACTTTATAAATAAATTCACAAATTCAGAGTCTGGATATTTTTATGAATAAGTTTAAGCATTCACATTTAGTGTAACCATTTGAAGAAGTAATTTAATTCCTTCATTCTTTGTTTTAAAAATCATGGTGATCATGCTTTGACTCATGTTTTTATAGCTGGTTTAATCATACCAATCTTCAGCTTTCTGTTCCCCTCCTGTTTAATGTGGAATTTCCATTCTTGCTTTTCACCCCACACAGTTATCTTATGGGACAGACTATTCACTGCCTGTTCTTTTCCTCATTATTTCACTGCTAACAAACTCACAGGTAGGCAGGCTGCCACCCAGTGGAACTCCATTTCCCATTTTCTTATGACTTCATCATCAATACAAAGGACTTACATCCAAATCAACAGAACTAGCAACATTAATTATCTAAGGTGTTTGTAACTAATTAAAGCCTGTCATGACATATGTATGAAAAGGAAAGACTCAACTGTTTGTTGCTTATAAGAAAACTACTTAAATGGAAACAAAATTTTTGAAAAAATAATAAATGATATATCATAGAGAAACAAAGTAGAGGAAAGTACATGTGTCTATACTAATATTGGACAAAGAAGACTCACACAGGGGATTGCCGCTACATAGACAGCATGATCAATTAATGATAAAGGTGTCAATTAATTTAAGAAGGTGAAGTAATAATAAAAGTTGAATTTCAACTGCAAATGTCCCAAATGAATGTAAGATAGAGACAAATAAATCTAAAGGACACTACAAAGAAATCTGCAATTATATTAGGAAATTTAAACATGTTTCAAGAAATCAGTAGAGCAGCATGAGAAGGAAAAAATTAACAATGCAATATTGGAACAACACTATCATCAGCTTGGCCTAATTACTTTTTAAAAAACAGTGGTCCTGTACAATAGATGTTCTTTGGAGTTGCACTTGGAATAATTTAAGAAGGTGCATAGTACAATTGAAGTGTATAATAGTTCAAAAAACTTGAACTTATGATAGTTCTGTAGAATAATTTTCTGTGGTCACAATTATTTTAGGTTTAAATCAATAATAATGAGATTAGATTTTTAAAAATATAGAATCCACCGATAGTAAACAGTGTACATTAGTACCGAATATTCCACTGGTCAAGTAAGAACCACAAGGGCAAGCATACTGATATTTTTATTGGTCTATCTTGCAAACTCTCAGCAAAAGAAAATAATTCTTTCTGAATTACTATTAGACAAAGAAAAGTTCAGAGCAATAAATCTGCAGCAGAGATCCTTTAACAATGATTACAGTGTCAATTTACACAAAGAACATAGGACTCATAAAAGCTTACAGCATAGGAGAAATTCAGTAAGATTAGAGTACAAATTTGCAGCTATAAAAGACAAAATAAAGTTATAAATATATTTACTGATGATAACAATATTTTTAAACAAATTTATGAGATATATGGAAAGAAAGTTTGGATCCACTAATGTAGGCAGCACAGACTTTCTGTTGTAGTGCCTGGGAATTCTCACACAGAAATTCTATATTCTGGGATGCAAAACAAGTACTATTTAAGTTAAACAGGTTTAAATATACTAAGTACAACTTTTGCTCAAATTTAGTTGCATTAGAAATAAACCCCAGGAGCAAATATTAGAAAGTCTAATATTTAATAATTAAATTACATACATCATTTGCTTCATGAGCCCAAAAGTAAGGCAAAAGAAAATTAGAGCATAGTTTTGAAATAGAAAAAGATAAAATTACAACATACAGGAAATTATAAGACTCAGCTAAACACTAGTTAGCCATTTGCTGCACTATTACCTCTATTAGAAACAAAAGTAGACCTCAGATCAATGACTTTAGATTATACTTTAAGAAAATAGAAAAAAAAAAACAAAGCAAAGCAAACCAAAAGAGATGAAAAGATAATGTTAGACTAGTACTGAAATCAGTGAATAGAAAACTAATAAATCTCCTTCTTTGAGAAGGTGCATAGACTTTATAATATTCTAGCCACTGTGATCAGCAAAATTACACGGAATAATACTCAACTTTTACAGCTTGGAAGAATAATACTCTTTCTTTTAAAAACTCAAATAGCAAATTTCAAGAATTATATATTCATGTTAAAATAGAAGGAAACCATCTAATGTCCATCATTGATTAGAAACTCCAGGCAAAGTAAGAAAATGATTCAATTTACTTGCCCTAATAAGAGGTTATCTGCAAATATTCTTCATAAAAAATAAGACAAGACTAAACATGTTTTCTCTAAGATCAAGAGACCTTAGAGAAAGATTGTTGCTTACTTCTCAACATCTTTCAACATTGTATTGAGATTGTAGTCTATGAAATAAAACAAGAAAATAAAATAAATAAGACTCTTTAGTCACAGACAACATGATCATCTATGTAGGAAATTCTATCTAAATCACAATAAAAATTCAGCCAGAACTATTACTTGAGTTCTGCAAGTTTAAAGTACAAGATCGATACACAAAAAAGAAATAGCTGTATTGCAACATGGTAGCAGCCATCAAATATGTAAATTAAATTACAATCTATAATAGAAACAACAAGATAAGATAGAGCAAAATCTGACAACAAATGGACAAGGTATGTACACTGGAATCTGCAAACCATTGCTAGTAGAAACTAGAGTTACGAATACAGTAAATGGAAAAATATACCTTTTCTATGTCTTAAAGATTTGATAATGTAAGGATGTCAATTCTCTGATTATGAATAGGTTCAAAGTCATTCAAGACAAAACCCTAGCTCAAAATTAACAACTGGCTCCACATTGTTCAATAAAGTGGTTTAGAATAACCATTCTATATTAGAATATGAACATCAAAGTTTCACTGTGGCGAGCCTGGCTTCAGGATGCATTATGATAGACAAGGCACTGTATATCCAGGAGCACAGGAAGGAAACACTACAGTACCCACACTCAACTGTAGGAAGCTGCTTAATTTTATTAGCAGTTAACAAACAAGCAAGGTATTTCAATAATCTTTTCAAATAATGATACTGAAATCATTGTATGTCCACATGTGAGACGCTAAAATTTCAATCATAACACATGCCATATATATGCTTGATAAGCATGGTAAGAGCTGAACTGCAGTGCACTAAATACAAAACTTTAACTCTAAAATTCCTAAAGGCAGAGAATTTTCAAGAATTCTTAAATATCATGCTGTCTTAGGCAGATTTCCATCAGTGCAACGAATACCTTAGTAAAACAATTTAAAAGAGGATAGGCTTATACTGACCTGAACTTCTGGAGACTGCAGTCCATTGTCAATGGGCTCCGATACCTTTAGGCCTGTGGTGAGGCGGAGACCTCATGTGGAAAGGCATGGTGGATGAAAGCTCCTCACCAGAGAGAACAGAAAGCTGTACCCCAACCACACCGGAATGAAATGCTCGCTTCACTAGCCTCTACCCCCTAAATTTCCATCATCTCTCAGCATGTCTATTGAATTATGAAGCCATTGACGAGGTGTGAATGAGCCCTCATAATCTAGTAAGTTCCCAAAAACTCATTTTCTGGCAAGAAGGACTTTCACAAGTGAGCCTTTGAGAGGCTTTTAAAAAAAAATCTAAGCTTTGCCCTGTGCCAAAAGCATAACCCATAATACTTATATGATGATAAGTTGTACTACTTTAAAAGTTAGAACGTCTTATTTTCATAGAATACTAATGACAGAAAAGAAATGAATGGACAGGCATAATTTTTACCAATGAAAATATCTCATAAAGGGCATTGTGTTTCCAGAATACATAATGAATTGCCAAGTGCAATGCAAACAACACAATAAAACTAAGTAGGTAAATGATTTAGACACTTCACTAAGATATTTATATGATGCTACTGATGTACTAATGTATGTAAAAGTGGAATTTTCTATTTTTAAATATAAAACGTCTTTAAAACTTTCAACGCTGGCATGTGAAGATGCAGGGAAACACAAAAAACAAAATATTTATAGTTGTGTACAGGACTAGATCAAAAGGGATATGTTCCACTATTTTGATTTATATTGTAGGTTTTCTTTGTTTTCATAACTGATATTTAAAGGAAAAAAACAGGATTAGGTGTGACTTCCCCAAGTATGCCAGCTCTGGGCCACCTACTTCTTTACCATTTACCAGAGAGACAGGCTCTTCCATGTTTTCCACCACTGCTTTCAATAGTTTTATCAGTTTTGCATTATTTTCTCTATTCAGGAATAATTTATAACAATTAAATATATACAATTACATAACAGTTAAATATATTTAAATGCTTGAAATTAAGTGTCTTTTTTTTGGCTTTAACTAAACAGAGACTTTCTATCAGGGCACTTTGTCACTTTCTCTTTACAAAAAAGTTTCAGAAATTACGAAAAACTTTTCTTCTGTTCTTCACTCCAAACTAATTGACAATACTAAAGTCTTGTTCACCAGATTTTAAGTTATTAGCTTTAGAGCATTTTAAATTTTACTTACAAAAGTTTCTTTTCAAAAGTCTGCTTAGCACTTATATAACAAATTCTTTATGTATTACTCATTATCAATTTTATATTTATATGTAATATAAATATAAATGACATTATATAGTATATATTTTATCTTAATATTTCTTTTTAGAAAAGGAAATCAACCAAATACAATCCACATAAGTACATAACGTACTTTGCCTTTTACTTGTGTGTGATCATAATTCACAATCCCACCACTAAAATGGAAAATTTTCCTTGGATTAGTGACACTTATCATTTAAAAAATTATTATGCCATAAATTTAAATATATCTTGATTCAATAATTTAATTTTACATTTTCATTCCAAAAATTTTATTGGGCATTTTTTAAAAAGGATCTATATTCTAAAACAGAAAGAGGAAGATGCATATATGAGAGACCTAATATGAGTGCAAAATTTATATGTTTTGTCATGAAAATTTTATCCTTGATTTGAACTTCCTTGTTGTCTTTCCATTTCTCAAGAAAAATTTGTTGGTAGTGAAAAAATTTTAAAGAAAAAGGATGAGGCAAATGACATCGCCTGTTATTTACTGCAGCAGGAGACATGGCTCCTCCTCCGTGAGGTGTCTGACGAGTCACGGAAGAAATCACAAGTGAAAGGAGAAGAAGCGGCGGGCCTCAGAGCTCGGGCTCTGGGAGCTAAGAACCTCCTTACATAATATTAACAGCTGATTTTCCAGTGTCCATTTATTTTTGCAGTATGGTTTAGTAGAAAGGAAAAACTGATATTTCTTGGCATTGCTGTTGTTTTATATAAATCATGTCACAATTAAATATGTTTAGAGATCCTCTGCTGTAAAGAAAATAGATTTTTATTTGCAACTTCAAAGGCAGTTTTCACTAATGGACTCTTTAATTTCATATCTGCGCCTACTTACTGCATTGGGAACTTTAAAACTTGTGTTTATGGAGAGCGTAAGTGTATAAAAATGGAAGTCAATACCAAATAACAGTAATTAAATTTCCCCATTGTATACATGCATTTAATCCACATTTGTGTGTGTTATTTCAGTATCTCAAACTGAGCTATTCAGAATTTTCTCTATGGAGAAAGTAAAAGAAAATGTGTATATAAGATTAATAAGAGCAATGCAATTCTTTTTAATACCACAGCAATACATTTGATGCCAAAATTTTAATGTTTTTACATACTTACACATTTTCAATTATTTTTTGTCTTTGTGAGACAGCATCTTATTTTGTAGTTCAGACTGGCCTTCGACTCACTATGTAGCCCAGGCTGGTCTCAAACTGGCAGCAATCCTCCTGCTTCAGCTTCCTAAGTGGTGGGATTACAGGCATGGACCACCAAGCCCACTAAAAATTTCAAGGTAAATTTCCACACTTGATTTTTCCTTTATAAAACTAAAATATTTGGACAATAATTTGTTTGTTAGTGTTTCTTGTCTTTCCCAGAGCATTTCCTATACAATATGAAACTATAGCAAAAATATCTTGGAATCTATAATTGATGGCCATGGGAATTTGGTGACTAAAAAATCATCTAATGAAATAATTTTGAGTTTTTGTATACAAAACTAAAATCCAGCAGACTGAGACTGTCTTGATTGCAGCAGCTCAAATGCATGATTGTATAAATCATATAATTCCCAGTGGCCTCACTGTTCTTGCGTATAAAATGTGTGGTTCGAAGGAATGATCCTTAAGGTCATTGCCAGATCTAATATACTGAGATTAAATTCCAGATTGCGAGTAACAAAAACACATGTGGTGGATACAAGCCTGAAGGGGCTTTTCAAAGTAGTTCAGAACTACTGTGTACATCCTCAGTGTCGTTCACAGAACAGGAAGAAGATGAATAACATCCGTATCTTATTTCAGTGTTCTTCAAACTTTGTTTCTCCTCCAAGTCACTGAAAGGAGGCAAAATTTCTTCCTTAGCAACTTATGTGACCCTAGCAAGGTTATGTTCCCACTCTCTGAGACAAATCTTTTTTTTCTCTCTTTCCTTCTCAAGCCTGGAAAAACATTCTCCTAGCTCTCCTAGCCATGGTTGTTGCTCTTCTTTTCAAGTTAAAAATCTGCTTTAAAATTTTCTGGGAAATTTCAGTCAATTTACTAGAACCGCTATCAATTTTTTCACACTTAAAAACCTGCTAGTGTCTCTACATCTATACCCATGCTTGAGATACAGTAGAAGCCATTACGTCTCCCATAAAACCCTGTCATCCCATTTATGCCCTGACTCTCTCCCAATGAGGTACTCAAGTTTTTGCCTCCTTTTTCTAGTGGATGTTATCTAAAATGTTTACAAAATGCTTATAACAAAAGCTCATGTCACAGCACTAGAAGTCAGCGCTAAATACCATCCTCCTCCTCTTTGTTGTCCTCGGTCTTCCCATGGTATTCCCTGGCTGGAACTGTGCTTGATTCATACTCGACTGATAAATTTCCATCTCAGAAATTGGCACCTTCCTGGGCGCTTCCTGCTTCTTTGGCTACCATCCCATGTCTAGGCAGTAACTCGTGCAGTCACCAGCGCAGGACGGGAGCAAGGACGAGCGCCAGGTGAAGAAGCGGGGCTGGCATAGGGCCCGCCTGAGTCGGAGTAGATTTCCTCCTCGCCCAGGCTACACTCCACACTGTCCGCCATGGCTCTGAGCAAATCATCAGGAGCAACTCCTGTGCTCTTCCTGCACATTTCTCTCTCACACGTTCCGCCTAAGTCTTCACCATGGCCACTCCCGCTCTTCTGCGTGCCTTTTAAAAACTATAAGTATATATTTGTAGAACATAGTGGCTGCATTCATTCTGAATAATTGGCACACACACATGTTGGTGTCTTGATCACAGTACCCCTCCCCATGTCACCCTCCCCTCTCCCACTCCCCAGATTCCCTTCCAATCTCCAGATGCCTGCTTCCCTGTATTCTAACATCTCTCCTTTATTTTACTCCTTAAATTGTTTATACTTGGGGTATCTGATTCAAGAGAAACTATGTGATATTTACCGTCTTTATCTGATTTATTTATCTGAGTGCTATAGTCTCAAGAGCCATCATTTACCTCCCTCTGTAATGGATGGGCACACTATAGCCTCTTTGAGTTTTCTTCCTACTCCATGTCCTACTGCTTCTAAGCTCCTTTTCCTCTTCCACCACACTATGAACACTAGTTTTAAGCGCAAGAATCCTAGGGCACAACACCTTCTCTGTGTAAAAATCTATCCTTTTCGGTGCTTTGAAATAGCATCCATACATCAATGTTTCCTACATGTGTATCTCGGACACTTAACCTTCCCCTAAGCTAACAATGATTGTGTCCTTTTTGGCATCTCCCTTTGGGGCTTTCACAGATATGCCATGTGCAACATTCCCTAAAGTACAGCTCTTCTCCTGCTCTACATTGCCATTCTCAGTTTCTTTTAGTTATATTAAGGAACACTATTCTTTACCCAATTTCTCAAGCTAAAAGCCTCCAGTCCAAATCTCTTTTCACTCTCTCCATCCAATCTTTCCAAAGGTATAGTTCAGTTGTCCTCGTCTGCCTGTTCCAAACATGTCTCTGTCTTTAGTAGCCTAGGTACACTGTTCTACTGTGTATCTTTGTCTTACACTACAGACTTCATCTCAAATTGCATCTTCTCAGAAGAGCCTTCCATGGGTACCCTCATTAGTGCAACTCCAACCAGTCAGCCCCTAAGTGCATTCAGTTACTCCCTGTCCCAACGTTCACCACCCCACCAAATGTATCTCTTTATCTTCGTGCTGGTATGGTGCTTGTATCCACTTTTATGAATGTCAAATATAAGAAAGGACATAACTAGTCAATAAAAAATTTCAAAATGAATAAATCAATAATAACAAATAATTCTTGGGGAATGTAAATTGTGGAGCAGAGAATTAGCCTTTGACTATCCTGGTAAACATATTACTTTACATACATATTATATAGTTTTAATCCAGCACATTATTATTAAATCTAATAAAATAATCTTTCAACATCATAGAAATTTGACATGATTATTTAAATTTTACACAGGAGCAAAAAACCCTTCTAAAAAAGCTATGAGACTCATCAAATATTGCACAGCAAGTATTTAGTTGGAACAGTATCAGATTCTAAGCTTTCTGATACTTTATATTTATTTTTTATTTCAAGTTACTTATATTTTCAAAACATGTCAACATATATGTTTGGATAGTTTAATATATTTTCAGCTAAAATTATTATTGCTGTAATTAACATATTAGACATTATCATATAGTATGAGAATTTATTCCACATCAATGTCTCTTGACATATATAATTTTGCTGAGATAAAATTGGTTCTGTAAATTATATAAATATATGAGTAAAGGATGATTATTTTAAATTGTATTTATAAAACATTTATTCATTCTGTGTCAGAAATTATGTTTAAATATTTTTAGTTTTCTCCAAGAGGACATGCAACAGATAAGATTGGGAAAGTGATTAGTAGAGTTCCACATGGTTTTAAGGTATCTAAACAAAGTAAAACTTTTCAAAATAAACCCATAAATCATCAAAAATGAAATAACCTATAGGTTGTATGTAGCACAAGGCTAAAAAGAGGAGAAAAATTCAACAAAAGAAGAAGTGCTGATTTCTAATCAGGACAAGATGGTCCCAATATTCCAAAATAATACTGAAAGGCATAACAGTGAACATAGTAATCTTGCTTGTGAGAATAAACACTAATATTTGTAAGGTTTTAAACTCAAGATTTCCTAGTGCAGCAAAAATTAATTGTTAATGGAATCATCTGATCTTGAACCGTAAAAGATCTATTTCAGTCATAATCAGAGGAAGGGATTGAATCTACCCAAAATGTCAAAATGTACTTATTTATGAGTTAATTCATCATACTTTCTGCCATTTGAAAGTCAGATATGTTAATTGTAAAACAATGTATTTTAAAATATTTCAAAAAATAATTGATAAACGTTGATGACCCAGGTGTACAAGCTAAGATTAGGTCTTAGATTTATTTTTCCTCACTGGTGAGAAAGTACTTTAGCTATAGAGGCTTTGGACATAGACACAGACATTTAGAAAAATGTTAGTGTGGAAGGAGCTGTTCAGATTGTTTTTAAGTCATGACAGGCCACCTTGTTTCCTATTTTAGAAAAGTATTTTAGGCACTGAAAGTAACACACAAAGTGGTTTGAAGGAAAAAATGACATAATGATAGATTGTTCCGAAAAAAGCACTCAGAGACTTTTCTCGGATTCGCTTTCATGTTATTTGTAATTACATAGTGAAGTGGAAAATTCAAATAGCTCTCCTTCTAATTTCTGCCACAGACTAGATTTTATGAAAAATTAAGAATAAAAAATTAAAATGGTTTTGGTTTAAGCTTAGTTTCTCAATGTGGATCAAGTGATGACCTCTGTTTCTAAAGAGAAAGAAATTCTTCTTAGAAAATGTAAAGAACTGAATAATTTGTGTTAGCCCATAGGTGCGTCAAAGTGACTTGAGCTAGATGGCACTTTGATATTCAACCATTCTCCATTCACTGAATATTTGTGATGATCCCACTGTGTGCCATGTTCTGCTAGATACCTAGTGCTGTGATAGCCTTGAGAGTAGACTCTACACCACTAGAGGGGTCCATGCAAATTAGCTCTGGTTTGGGACATTTCTCATTGCACATCAGAAAATCTGATGATTTGAAGCTAATAGGGTTTTGTGTCCATCTGAGATCTTACTAACCTGGTTGCTCAATTGGCATCCCTCACAGCTGATCTAAACACACATTAAATATCCCTGAATATACATTTCAACGGATTTGGATGAGATTCCTGATGAATAAATGAATCCTATATTGTAAAAAATTTCAGAATGCTTGACAGGAAGAGTCTGGGTAAAGTTCTCAGATGTTTTTCATTGTAGAACTGCAATAGTTAAAAACAAAATAAATGAAATGACTTCTCACTAGGCTAGTCCGCAACACAAAAGAGAATTGAACCCAAAGCTCAGGCATGATTTGCCATCGTTTATACTGGGAGATGACAGATGATTAACCTAGGCCGGTGATGAACCTTTCAAAGCTTCACATGTGCCACTGTTTCACCACCACTCACCTGGACCATTTGATAGCCAGAAAACTGCCAATTTAATGGGAGTGGCTGAATTCCTGCCTGGGGCCCACTACCTCCTACTAAAGATTCATTAACTGGCAAACCATTTAATGCAGCATTTACTGGGGGAATTCTCTTCCTCACTAAAAAGCAACATACCTCTATATTCTTCTCTAAATTATCTACCTGTCCCCATGTAACCATGTGTTAAAAACAAAGCAAAATTGGCACAATAGCCTGTAAGACTTTTACGATCCAGAACTCAAAAGGCCACACAAATAGTAATTAAAAGGTTATATAAGGAATTTTCCATCTCAATAGATCCACAGGAAGTTAATTAATAATTTGGAAATAATCTTGTTCTTATAATTTATGACTCCACATTTACATAGAAACATTGTATTTAAATGTAGTAGTATAAGCAACACATTACAAAAGGCAACTTAGAAAGCAAAAATCTTGACATAATAGGGAATAAAATAAATATAACTTTAGGTCAAAGAACCTGAAACCTAAGGTCAATGGATTTTTTAACATGGATGAATTATTCAAGAGTTTCAAGTACTACACAGTTTTGCTGTTTTGCTTTTAGTGTTTATCTTGGTTACTTTTGTCTTGTTGCTGAGACAAAATACCCAACACCCAAAATGAAGAAAGGAAAGGTTTGCTTAGCTTATAGTTTGTGGAAGTTTCAGTCCTTACTTGGCTGGTTCTGAGGCAAAGTGGCACATGGAAGAGGGCAAAAAGTTCAGGGCAGCAGAGCACAGCAAATACCACAAGCAAAAAGGGGGAAATGGCTATAAGCAGCCTCCTTTTCTCCCCTACATTGTAAACAGCCTACTCCCATCCAGGGGTCATGAACCTCTCACACAATCTCCATGCCCTCCTCTTCCACAGGCTCAGGATGTTTACAAAGTAAGCACCCCAGCTTCCTGCTGAATCACTCAGTTAAACCTCCAGATTCCCCAAGTTGACACAATGTATCAACTATAACATTCCACCCCTTGTCAGCTTGGGAATCAGACACATTTCTTTAAACCAGTTTCCAGATACAAAGACATGCTTATATTAGAACCGTAACATTTTTCCCCCATACAAATGAAAATTAAACACCTCCAACAGTTAAAGGCACAAAATAAACATCACCATTAGAAAAGACACCAACAGGGTTCCAAAATCCAGCAGGGCTAACATTCTGTGCTGTAATTCCAAATCCAGCATCTGAAGCAACTTGTGGCACATTGTGAGCTCCAAAGGGTTTCCATGAGTCCACCCTTATGGCACTTCTGGTGGTTACAGCTCCCATGGCTTCTCTCTTAGGCTTGCTTTGCTCCCTCTTTGCAGCTTTTCTTAGATAATCCACGGTCCTGTCTTTTCTAAACTTCTGAGGTCTCCAGGGCACCTTTTGCTTCACACTCACAGCCTCACATATTGCCCTCTCCAGGGCACACTGCCTGGCCTCCCAGGCCTTCTGAAATCTGGGTGGAAGCCTCTTTAACCTCAGAACTCTTGCATTTTCCTTGCACCTAAAGCCAGGGCCACGTGGATGATGCCAAGGTCTGCTGCCACCTGGAGCAGTAGCCGAACTTTCCTCTCTCTTGGCCATAGGGGTCAAGTGCCTGGATTGCTGGGCACACTGCATCCAATGCTGAGGAACAAATTCTCTATGCTGCCTCCATTCCGGAACCTGGTACAGCCACCACCGCCATTCTGGAACATGGCACTCTTTGGCTTCCTTCTCAAGGCAAGGTCTTTCACCTTTGCAGTTTTGAGGCTGCAAAGGGTGGAGACTTGCTGCTTTTGATGCCCTCAGGCCATCTATTCCATTCTCTTGTTCCTTCTCAGAAATAGAGATCTCCCCAGCCTTATCTTTGCAATCCACAGCTTTACTGGAGCTTCCTTTCTGGCCAAACTCACATTTTAAATCATCCTGCTGGGATCTTTGCTCTTGATTTTCAATATAAATCTGTCTAAAAGCCCCCAACAATAGCTATGCCACTGCCCCAACATTCGAGCGCCTTGAAATATCTTTTGCCAGATTAATCAGTTTGCTGCAGCCCTTAATCTCAGTCTTAGGCAAAGTCTCTGGACATGAGCAAAATGCAGACAAACTTTCTGCCAAGCCATAACATACATCATCTGGAGTCCAACAACCAGTGCAGTCCTTTTTACCAACAGAAACCTCTTGAACTTGTTCTTTACTGGTAGGATTTCTATCAGCCTTCTGGTCTTCCGAGCTCTGACCAGACATCTCCAAACCTTTCCAAACTCTTCCCACAAGCCATTTCCAAAGGCTCTTGAACCACATGGTCAGGTATAGTCACAGCAACGACCCCACTCCTGGTACCATATTCTGTCTTGGTTACTTTTCTCTCATTGCTGAGACAAAATACCCAACACCCAAAATGAAGAAAGGAAAGGATTATTTAGCTTAAAGTTTGTGGAGGTTTCAGTCTTTACTTGGCTGGTTCTGAGGCAGAGTGGCACATGGCAGAGGGCAAACAGTTCAGGGCAGCAGAGCACAGCAAATACCACAAGCAAAAAGGGGGGAATGGCTGTAAGCAACCTCCTTTTCTCCCCTACATTGTAAACCGCCTACCCCCACCCAGGGGTCCTGAACCTCTCAAACAATTTCCATGCCCTCCTCTTCCACAGGCTCAGGATGTTTACAAAGTAAGCACCCCAGCTTCCTGCTGAATCACTCAGTTAAACCTCCAGATTCCCCAAGTTGACACAATGTATCAACTATAACAGTGTTCCAATTCTGTGATTAATATGAAACAAAGCAATGATTATTAAGAATATATGGTAAATATTTACTTTGAGAGAGGCTTTGAGCTCATACCTTAAACTTTGAGATGGAGTATCAAGAATAACTTTGAGGGACTCAGCCTGAACATCAATGCTAACACACTCCATGCCCTGGGTACAATTTTCACTGATGTATAGAGAGAGAAAGAGAAAGAGAGAAAGAGAGAAAGAGAAAGAAGCAGAGAAAGAGGGAAAGAGAGAGACAGACAAATACACAGACACAGACACAGAGGAGAAAGGAAGGCAAGCGTGCTAAAATCCAATTTCAATATATTTAAATATTTAAATTTTTAAAGCATATCTGAGACTATGGGGGCACAGAGAGGCAAATTCTGTTATGCAAGGTTGGGAAGATGAAAGACACTGGTAGGACACACAGGGTTAGTGCAACAGTAGAGAACAGCTCTGTTTGTGGATCCTGACTTGTAGAGCTCTGTCCCTGCTGCTGAGGGTCCTGCTTGTCCCAGAGCACACACAGCATGGTGTTCCTTTGAGTTTTGCTCCCCCTCCCTCTGCGGGGAAGGGTCTCCCCTGCTGTCCTCCGGGCTCTCTTCCCATGGTCTCTTTCTGCTCCGGCCCCTTCTTACAGCAGCTGTGCTTGTTACCGCACCTGCCTCTCCTCACTCCACCGCCCGGCCCCGCTGAGCCTTCACCCACTGCACCTTGCACTTCTCTTCCTGTGTGCATTGACTGCTATATGCTCTAGGATGTCCGTGTACTTGACTTCTTGTGTCTTCTCTTTTTTCTAGAATGAAAACTTCGTGAGGCCAGCGCCTGTGCCTCTTTTCTTCATTGAGGACAGCCAGTGCCAGCACATGATCAGAGGTCTAAAAGTATGTGTGTAATGGAAAAATGGATAAATAAAAAGTAAGTCGGATATGAAGGGAACTTGACCATATCTATTAATCAGGAAGCACACAGAGGATGCCCTAGTGGCTTGACAATAAAGAGGAAAAGGTTTCTGAGACTTGCTTTAAACAATAGTTCAGAGGGAATTAAAGGTAAATTATTTGAGAATTTCAGTGCTAGATACTACATATAAAAATAATGAGTATTTCAATATTTCATTGTAATGAAATAGTCATTATTTTTAGAAAACCAGAATAAAATGAGAGAAATTGGAGCGGAAATATTATATTTGTTTTAGCACATGTGTTTGCATAGACACATGAACTGTGGTACAGCTTATGTTACTTCTGTTAGAACAGATTGGCCAAGTCTATCAAATTTAAGTGAGTAATTCTTCAACTTATACATCCTACACTTATTATCAAAAAAAGACAATTTGTCAAGGGAGATTAAGTTGTTAAAGCAGGAGTTTTAGATTTTTGAGCAATAAACCACTTAGAAACTACCTACAACTCTTTAATTCTCATATCTAAATCTATCTGTATATACCTATATATATATATCACATGTATGTGGTATGTATCTGAGCCTAGTGCTTTTATACTAGACACACATTCATTACACCATATATTATTACCTGGAATAAAACACATTTTTTACACTAGAATGCGTATCATGGTCCGCTGCATGTAAATTACCAAAGAGCGTGTGTGCATGTGTGTGCAAACACACACGTGCACAGGTATTTATGAAAGATAGAGAAGTAATGAAAACTGGAAAGCTTTTTTTCTGGAACTTGGCATCTCGGGACAATTTTAACTTTTTTCTCTTTGAATTGAGTTATACTTTTTGCAACAAATACTGAAACGTTTGCGGTAATTATAAAAATGAAAGAGGGAGAAGTTAGAGACTCTGGTGTACAAGAGGGGAGGAGCAACTGCGCTACCTGCACCGGAAAAGCCCAAGGAATATTTGGCTCCTCAGTTGCACTTACGGCTTTAAGATGCTGTGTAAGTAATATTAAATGAATAACGAGCTACCAAGGGAAGTTTTACAATATTTAGCTCTTCATATTAGAAAGATCCACACACAGAAAGTGAATTTCCGTTTGTGATAAAAATATGTAGAATTGCGTACATAAAATAATAATATGATTTGAAGCTACATGAATCTGGACACTCATAAAACCGTTTGTCTACATTTCTTATTTTACAATGAAACTAAAGAAAATCCTTTATTTTTCTTTTTTATTTCTACTATTGCTGAAAAGGGATTACTTTACATTCTCTTACCTATAAACATTCATGACACCTTGAAGTCCGATTCTTAGTTGGAAGACTCAGAAACAAAGTAAAGATGACACGTGTTTTGAGGACACAGGACCAAGAATTACTTTTGTCATAAGTCATTTCCCAAGTGGGAACAAAGCTGCTCTGCAAACGCAGCAGCCGTACTGTCCCCACCTCCTTTTGATTTCAGCGGCGCTGTGGTCACGCTGAGGAAGCGGCCGCCGCGGAGGGACAGACCCTGTGGAGCGCTGACAGCTACTCCGGGCCGTCAGGGCACTTTTTCTCCCACCAGCATTTTCACCCCCAGCCCAAGGTTCTATTTGAAGAAAGGATAAAACCTCAGAGCGGCTGCGAGTCTGAAACACGTGGCGGAGTTCGGGAAAAAAGGCTTCCTGAAGAACATTTCAGTCCAGGTGAGGACTGTGCTGAGGCCCGCGGTGCAGGTGTAGACTGTCCTGAAACACGGCGGAGGAAGATCTAGATCAAGAGAAATCAGATCGAGAAAAGCCCAAGGGCGAGAGGACTGCGGGGACCCTAGGGCCGGAAGAGGGTCAGCGGAGTGGGGTGGGGTGAGAAGGCACGAGAGCCCACACAGGCCTCTGATTGTATCCTGAGGCACGAGGAGAATTCAGGGGTTTTAAAGACAAAAGTGGCTGATGAATTGCATGGAGCAAAAGGGAAGACAAAAAAACCCAGCATTTCCAGCAGCGCGCTTTGGGTGTGTTCATTTGATAACATCCCACCGTTCTAAAGGTTAGCAATCCACTGTTTCACCAAAGAAAAGACGAAAGCATTTGAGTCATCTTTATGAAAATTAGTTTTATTAATGTTTAACCTTAAAAACAATTCAAATTGTAGTGTTCCAGCTGACATGTTCCAGGATGAATTCACAAAGAGTGCAGAAATTGGGCGGTTCTCTAATGTGGCTCCGCCATGAGGCGGGACAAGATTCGGGAGCCTGTATGGTGTCTCGCCCCCCGCGTGGTGGCTTCTAAGCTCGCAGGTATGACAGGGCCTTCTTGAGCCACAGGTCACTGCACAGGTAAATCACAGTGATTTGGTTAATTAATGTGGAAATACTTCTTCTGGGTGACATACTTTGGTAAGCATTCATTTACTGCTTAGTATATTTTCAGGTGCACTTTTAGATCTGAAATATATTAGTGAGTATTTCCTGTAGGAATTAACTTACATTTAGGGTTACAGGATTTTTTATTACTATAAGATGATAATTAATACATCAATTGATCATTATTGTTAAGTGCAACTTTCCCTTTGAGTCGGATTCATAGATTTAGTCTCAAACTTGTTGAAAGTCCATTGGACTTCATATCTTACACTTTATAAGTAAATTCACTCTTTTTCCTCAAATACCCACAATCTTATTTTCTCCAAAGAAACAAAATTCAGGTACACATTTTTATTTTTAAGGTCAGTACCTTGGTAGCAACCACCACTTAAAAAAACATGCAAAAAAGAAAAAACACAGTAAATATTCCAGTCTGCTTTGCCTGAAAATATCCCAGATTTAGCCTGGAAATCACCTGTATTTGGAAAAGTCTGAGTCTGGCAAAATCAGGACAGGTAGTGAGTTGGTTTCTTGAGGACAAGGCTACGGACAGGAACTAAATGCAATTTCAAGTCTGGTGTTAACACTCAAGATGGGGTGAAACAGAGGGCTGCGATTCCTTTTTATATTCTGAATGCTTCTTCTCAACACATATGCAATTAATTTTAATGGAGATTCTACTATGATTAATAAATGTCTACTCAGTGTGCTGTCATCTCGTTATACCATATTTGCAGACTTTATCTACACTAAGAGTATTTTTATTGGACTGAATGTTTTCAAGAATTGTGGCCCTGTTCACAAGAGTTTTGTGGTGTATATGTTTTGTAAGGATCTGTTTTTAATGGAAATTCTTTGTGAAGCCACAGATAATTTGTATTGAAAGAGTAAAGAAATATGGAAAGGGGTTATAGACTTTTCAGGTGGATAAATTAATTTTAAGATTTTTTGCTCCTGAAAATATCCTGCTTTTAAAAACTAAAGTAAAAAAAAATTATTCAGGCTAGATGAGTCAATGTTCCTTCAATTTTTGTTTTGTTGTCCAAATCATATCACTTAAACTTTATCTAGAATGATTTACACTGAACACTATGAAAGAGTATCATTCTTAAATAATGATAACTTTACTTCTAAGGATCATACAAAGAAGGGCTAATTTCAGACAAGTACTTTAAAAGTCAAAATTTCTGTTGTATAGTATAGTATTTATTATGAAACACCATCCATCTGTGATGTTAGTTTTATTTCCTGACTTGAAGCCTGTAATCAGAAGTCTCCTAGTAGTTTTGTAGATCACTCTGAGTAACCATTATCTGTGCCTGTGGAGTAACTTAGCATGGAGAGAGATGACACGCCAAGGACAACCCAGGACTCCACTTTACCAATTTATATCTGAAGAGGAGGGTTCATTACTGTTTAGACCCAGACACACACACACAAGCTTATATACCCAAAGGCACGTCTGCCTCTGTACACGTTTTCACTTGCTAATTTTAGATTCTATAACAGCTGTCTTTTGAATAATGAATTTAAAACTTAAGGAAGATGTGAAACCAGTGTTATACTAAACTCTGATAACAGAGTAGTAAAATTTCAGCTTTAAAACTAGGGGTATTTTATTGCTACATAGGAAAACATGCCTACTGATGATCTCCTTGCTTTGGAAAAATATAAATATGCATGTGTTTTTCTCCTTTACAGATTGTGGTTTTTATTTTTCTTTAAAATTAGCTAAAAAATCTGGAAACAATTTATTTCATTTCACGATGTATTCTTTTCATTTTTGTGTTCCTGCATAACGGCATCAATGCCATGAACAGCGATGATGGGCATTTGTAGCAGCAAACACTTCCTCTACGCAAGCAGTATGCAGATTTCAAACCTGTCCATTACTATAAGGAGTAGCAGGTGTGAGCCGTCTTTCTAGCTGCTCCTGCAGCAGCGGATACAACCTGAGCCATCCAGGAACTCCAGTGGTATCGATCCAGGCTACATGCCCCATTTATTAGTGTGAAGCGTCCATCGACTACATTTTTAAGGCAGGGTATGAGGAAACAAGATTTTATGTGTTAGGCAGAGACACAGAGACCTACAAACAATGCGAGGAAGCTAGGCTTCCATGTTAGCTTGGTGAGTTTGGGTCAAGTTCCTAGAAAGCAGACTTCCAGACAGTGATTTGCATCCAGGAAATTCTTTGAGATGCTGGATGGGGTTGCAGGAGAGAGCGGAACAGGTCACGGGGGAGCCAGGTGTGTCTGCCACACAGGCAGCCTTGAGTCTGGACCTCCTTTCTGGTGGTCCTGAGCTGGACAGTGGGCTGGTCTTCATTCCCTGCATGCTGGAGTCCTTAGTTCAGACTCCCCAGCTGCCCTGGGGAGGGAGGCCTATCGCTTCAAATGCAGGCAGTTCCCAAAGATGCCCAGGCTGAAAGATCTGTGTTCCAGCATCCATGCCAGCACCTTGGGGAACGGGGTCCTGCCTGGGAGTCTGAGGGCCCCGTCTCTGAAGGAGGGGGAGAGGGGTGGACTGAGCCAGCCTGCTCTCAAATGAGCTGGTGCTTCCTGTGGTGTGTGGAAAAGCTGGTGTGCGTCTGGCTAGGGCTGCAACTGAGTCCTTCTGTGCTCGACCTTTTTCACCACAGCTGATCTCAGAAACCCCAGAAGGGGCCCCTGTTTTTGTTTCTCTTTTACAAGAGAGGAAGAAGCTGGCATCTCTGAGACGTGATCAGAGCCAGGCTGACTAGAGCAGACTGATGGCAATGGTGTGGAAAGACACGGGGCACAGAGAGAACCCCAGGCCCAGAGGAAGGGTAGAAAAACAGCACCAAGGAGCACGTGACAAGGCCAAGACTCCTCGGGTGTGATTGCATCTCTCTGCCTCTGCCTAGGAACTGGGAGAAAAGCTTTGGAATTTTAATTACAGATTGCTCAATGTCGTGTTCATCTTCACTGAAAAGATCTGGGAGTCAGAGAGCAAGGACATCTCTTTCATTTAAAGTAAGATAGCTGGATGGAGAGACAGACAGACAGACAGACAGGCATCTCCGCTTTGAAACAGAAGTGCTCCTATCCCTTCTCCAGGGTAACACTTCTGCTACTAAGAGACACAGGCATGTGGGGGAGGGGGAGCATTGCATGGCTACATACTAGAGGAAAATTATTTCATTTTCTTCCTACCACAGAGAAGTAATTATTCAGCTAGAAAAAGAAGTAATTATTCATTTAGAACAGCACTTGTGATTTTCATCCACCAAGAAACTCAGGAGTACAGATAGCTGCTTTCTGTGTGCAGAGTGATGAATCATAATTGTTTGCTCTCTGGCCATTTTAGGATAATACTCTTTCTCTTATATTATAAATCCAATCACTCCACATACACTAACATTTCTACCAGATAGTCCGATGGTTAATGTCTTTGTATAAGCTATCATTTTCCCATTAGATTATTGAAATACGCTTTTGATTAATTATTCTGTTTCTGATCTTGCCTGTGTATAATTCACTCTGTGTATGGGAGCAAAAGCTTTTCAACCCCCCAGTGCATGCACACACGTGCACACGCACATGGGGTGCAGCACTGTCCATTGCTCCCGACCTTTCAGTGGTTTCCTTTTCCTGATAATCCCAAGCTTCACGCACCCGGATCCTTTCTCAGCATCATTTGGTGCCATGAACTCCTGTGCTCGCCAAGTCCTGCCCTGACCGCTGATGTAATAGCCCTACAAAACGTCAGTACTGCCAGCGCACTAGGGCCTTTGCTCACCAGCTCCACAAACACCCCCACCCAGCCAGGAGCCCTGTGAGGCTGACCAGCCCCTCCCACAATTCCAGTCTCAACTGTGTATTCTTCCTGAGACCGTTTCTGGACTTCTGGGTTAAATTACCCACCATCTTCCAGCTCCTGGGGGACATCAGTGTGTCCCCATAGGATTTGTCCCTCCGTTGAATTACTTGAGAAATGTATACTGTACTGTACCTCCCTAGCCCCAGGGGCAAGATCACCTCCTGCAATCAATCCTGGCACACAAACCTTGCCATGACTCTGTGCATTTACTTAGGCTGTAGAGGGTTGCACCACCAAGGGTTTTTCTTCAATCAGTGAGTCATAAAATAAACTTCTCTGGCCTCATTCAACAGTACGAAAAAGTGAAAAACAGTAGTACGAAAACATGGAACTGCAGGACACAGCAAGAAACACTCGTTCTCTGAAGGGTGTGTGGAGGAGCTGCCCGTGGGTGTGTGCCCCTGTCACGGGGATGCTTATTTCTTATTTCTGGCCGTCATGCGAATGCTCCCAATCCAGCCTGGCTCTGGCATTTCCAGCTGTACCGTTTACGCTCGCAGCTACGTTTCTAACCGACTAAATGGGCTGCAGTAGCAGCCGTGTATCCACATTGCTGCAAATGATCCTCTTTCCTTGATGTATGAAACTTTACCCTGCCTGGGAAGTCTGCTCCTTGGGGTCTCCCCAGGCCTGCACAGGCAAGGCAGGCCCAGCAGCTTCCTGCACAGTCACCCTGTGATAAAAATGTTGCCCATCTTTGCTTTGTTTCAGATACGTTACGGAAGGAATGTTCCCAACTTACTATCAGGGAAAGGCTCTTCCGTTTTCTTTCTATGTGTAAGACTTCTTTGCAAAAAAAAAAAAAAAAAACAAAAAAACAACAAAACTTCTTGCAGAAAGAGTTTAGGAATAAAAATCTAGTCTCGGAATACAGGGTCTAAGATTTAGGGAGTGGGCTGGAAAGTGACCTCAGGTTCTGAGAAGCCCAAAATGATGAAATTCTCTCAGGAGAGGAAGGGCGCCTTCGGTCAGGAATATTTAACATGCGCTCTGCTGTTTTTCCGTTGTTAAGTACAGGGCCAAGGTAGAGGGGTCTTAGGACTCTGCACCTCGTCTTCCCGAAGGTCAGATATACTGAAGACCTGGAGTCAACTGTTTTTGGAAAATGTGACTGTAAGTCTTTTTAGAGCATGGAGTTAAATTACTTGAAGTTGATTATATTCCCCTTTCTCTCTCTCTTTCCATCTTATAGTTGCAAATACAAATAGTTATCTCTCAGCTTATCTAACAATGATGACTTGTGAAATGCAGTATGTATGGGCTACATGCTTTAAATTCCTTCAAAGTCAAATATTTTTTAAAAATGCACAATAACGCAGAATTATAAAGCCGAGGTCAAAACAGAGGTTTGCTGATAGTTGGACTGCCACTTTTTCTTCCCACTCCCAAATAAGCAGGCCTCTGACTTCCTGACAGCTAACTGGAAAATAGATGCATTCCTTTGTGGTTGAAATTAATGCTAGTGAAAGTAACTTAGTGTTTTCCCAAACAATAATGGCATAAAAATCATTCCCCAAAAATGAGATGGGTGGACAAAGCTTTTCTCATGAATTTATTGAATTCTAGTCCTCAGTATGTAAACTGCTATTAAAAAATATTTACGATGATGATCTTTATCAGTCAATAGGAAAACATATCTTAAGCATGTCGTAAAACTCTGTAATCTAGCTAAACTATCACTAGTAAACATTTTAATTGGCAAACCTTAAAAATGGATCAAAGAAGATAAAGGTAGTGAATTTAAAAGAAGACAAGAAAGAAACCAAAACTTAGAAATTTTAAAGTACCTTAGAATTAATGCTGAAGAAGTTTGACCTCAGTTATGTCCCTGGGGGAGCTCAAGGAAGTCAGCATAGGAGCTCAGATAATGAGAAAATTGCCAGTGTCAGGATCACATACACACTACTGGCTGGTAGCTAGAGTCACAGAGCACTGGTCCAAGTGGAGAACTTTATGACCCATTCTTGTTGGTTGAACTGGCTATGGTGTATTTGTACCTAAAGGCATTCAGTTCACAGTGATCACAAAATCTCTATCAAATGAAGACACTTGTGCTGAAGAGAAAGAATTCTTTTCTAATTTATGATATTCATCTCTTCCAGTAATTTGTTTGTTACTATGCCAGCCATCGATAGACAAAGGCAAAGGAGAAGTTTGTTTCCAAATGCACTTTTCATTAAATCACACTGGCCCCGCACAGCAACTGTTCTTCGCTTCATTCTTTGATGGCACCCTGGTGTCCCACGTGTGTGGCTCTCAGTGTTACAGAGCATTTTTCCTTAGGATGGGTGATTTAATTTTAATGTCCAAATCTAAATCAAAATCCTCTGCTACTTAGGAACTCTCTGGTGCCATAGAGAAGAGGTTTATTCTATTTCTGTACTCAAAAATGTTTTGCTCTCTTTTTAAATTTTGGTAAAAATCAATATGAACAAAAAGAGTGCAAACAAAGTATAAAGTCTTCCTTTTCGGATAAATCTGTGATCTAGCCTTCTCCTAAAACAATTCAATTACCTGTAAGTAGCTTCCTAATTCCTGGTGGATATCATTTCACAATGTTTTAATTTTGGGAGGAATGGATGTGATTCTAAGATATTTTCTCCCGGCATATTTCACAGGCTTTGCAGTTCAAAACTAGCATGCTGTTTGCAATCATTCTTTTACATCCTGAATTGCCCTTGCGCACAGGATTCTTTTGAATTGCTGATCTCTTTAGAATACAAGCAAAAATAAAGAATTTCCCAAGCTGGATTACTGCCAAGACAAGCCATGATCTAATGGAACAAATTATTTTCTTTGTTTCCATTGGGAAGCCAGTATTTAGAAGCCCTCTCTCCGGCCAACCTTCTGAAGATGGGAACCCACAGGTGTAGTGCTTTCGCCTGGCTAGCAGCTGTGGGCCAGTTTCCTCCTACCCACAAGGGCCCACTTGTGCCAACCTGGGGTACAGCCAACTCATTCATCACAGAGGAAGTTTTTGAATTAGTGTTTAATGAAGGGCATGATGAAACCATTTTTCATTTCACAAAAGTTAAATTTCACATAGGTAGCTGGAGATAGCATGGACAGAGCAACTTAAACAATTAGCCTTAAAATACTGCCACAAGGCGAAGAGTAATAATATGTTTGAAATTAAGCAAGAAACATTCACGATTAGATGATAACCGTGTCATTATAGGTCTCCTGTTTCACACCTATATGACAAAAGATGTTATCTCTTTCTCTTGGGGGAGCACTTTCTACTACATGTGGGAAAACAAATGTAGTGTTGTTTCTGAGTCGATCCAGCAAGAGGCTCTCAGTGAGGTCTGAAGATCCCCCTTCCTCCACTGGTCCCGTCTGCATCAGCCCAGGGGTGCTGCACGCAGACCTTTGGTTACCTGCAGTTTCCAAGCCATGAGTACCAGATGAAAGGGAGGAACCGCCCTCCCTTCCCTTTCTTCTATTCATACTTAAGAGGTTTTCTCCAAGAAATTGTCGGACTTAATCAGACTTTAGGGTAGAAAGTGAAAGGATTATGGAAGAAAAGGAAGAGTTTATTCTCATACCATGTAAACCTTCTGCCACACAAGGAGGAGAAAGTGTCTTGGAAAGGATGGCTTCAGATGTGATGATTTCAAAATGTTCAGTTCCTGACCTTACTCCCCGACCTCTGCTCTCCAACTCTCTTGTTTTCTCTTAACAAAGTTCACTGTGAGGCATAGATCTCTCACTTAGCCTCTTAATGGTCTGAAAACCCAGCCAGGAAAGAAACGTGTGAAATTCTTACTTGCGAGAACACAACTAAAGAGTTCGGTAAAGAATTTTTTCTGGTCTGAACTTACTTCTAAAAGTGGTCACGAAGGCCCAAAGCATTAGGAAAACAATTTGGACTTTGAAAAACTAAACATGCTATTCAGCCAAATCTCTTGGAATGGGTAGTTTAAGAAAGGTTTGCATGACTGGAATATATCCCAGATCTGGGAAGTTTTAAGAAAAATTTACTGGTGGTCAAATGCAGGATATCAAATATTTCCATTGAAAATCTAAAATTGCAGGAGAAAAAAAACAAACCAGACACCAGAAAATTTGAATAGATTTTAGCTAGCTAATGTAAGATCTGCTCGGGGTTGGCTCTTGTGTGTCCTCCAAATGGCTCACTGAATACCACCATTGTATAGTGACTAACTCACCGTGTAATTACCACTGGTTTTTAGGTTAAAAATTTCAGTTATGAAGGAGAGAAATAAGCATGTGCTTCTAACTTTTCTTTTTTGGTACTAGGAATCGAACTCAGGTTATTGGGTTTACCAGGCAGGCACTGTGCCATTGAACTATATCCCTGTCCCTGAAAAAAAGCATTGGATATCATGAAGATAAACAGAAATCAAAATCAACTGGCAAAGAGAGCCACTTTGCCTGAAGTTGTTTTCTGAAATCACTTGGAGCACAACACACTATTTAGTTGTGATGCTGTTAATTATTTTTCATAAACACTATACTGCAGGTGAAGCTCATGATGCCAGCTCAACATTCTTCAGTTGGTTTCACTCAACAAAGGTCGAGTATTGTCACTTGCTATAGACAGTTACACATTGCTACAAATAAAATTTCAATTAGAAATACTCCAATGTGCTGATTAATGGAACAATTGTGTTGCTTAATGATCATTGTCGGTGCAATATATTGTAACAATGGTAACATCTCAGAAAACCCAAAGCGAGTGACATGGCAGAATAAACAAAATAATGATGTCATCCATCTGTTTCAGGGAAGGTCAGAATCACAAATCATTCCTTTGTCTGTCTCTTTTGTGTGTTCTCTTTCCCTCTCTCTATCAGAGGACTTATCATATACAGTGCTTCTTTACAAACTATATAAATGTTAGAGCTTATACTGAGTTCAGTATGAGGGCATCTTGCAACCCATTTAGCTCATCTGAGGCTTGGGGGGAGGGAGCCAGAGGCTTGAACTCTTTGTGTTTTATTTCTGCAAGTCTTTGTCAGGGCTTTCAGAATCCATCATATCTGTGAGGCAACACCCTGTCCACGTTTCTGCACACTGTTTGCGTACAAGCCTCAGAACTGCCATTTCGCATCACAGTACATTGGTTTTTAATGCTTTTCTAATTTAAGCGAAAGATGTAGAAATCACAGCTCAGTTAGGCTGCTGCTGACCTGTGTTTGAACTTCCTCCCAGCCGCTCCTGGCTTCCTCTCAGCAATGTTTTAAGCTATGCAATTTGGATGAAGCAAGGTCATTAAGAAAGCAAAGAAAAATGAAAGGTTGTGACTCTGTAAAATAAAATCACTGGGGGTTGTCAATAACAACATGAAGCTTGGTTATGACTGTCATGCGCTGGATTCAATCAAGTGGATCCTTCTCTCTCTGGTCTTATTTGCTCTTTCAAAATAATGTCCTTGTGTCTTTTGCTACGACGTGGCCCTGCTTGGCTTGTCCTTTAGAGATAACAGAGTGAAGGGCAGCACCTGCTCTGAAGAGCAGGAATACGTCAGAGCTGTGTCACCGGGGCTGTAGGCTGTGATGCGTAAAATTATTGCAGAAAAGTAGGGGAATGCAGTGTCCAGACACAGGTCGATACAAAAGTATAATCCTGGGATTTTAAAGAGGGGGAAAAGTGCAGTGAGGTTGCAGTCCTGAATTTTAACAGGCATTGCAACAAAGGCTAGAAAAGGGAGTTGCCTGTGGAAGGAGTGTGTCACACACAGGTGTAACAGAGGGACAAGAGTTTAGAACTTCCTTTAATATAATCATGTACTGACTATATTTGTGTCAGCTAATGTGGAGAACTTGTTTTTTAGTTATTCTGCCACCTACCAAACCAGTGAAAGGCAAGACAGGAAAAACCGTTCATGTGAGAAAAGCAATTCTACCCAGCCGATACAACTTGCACTGTGTGAATAAAATCTTCTATATTGTAAAATGCTTTTACTTTTAAGTTCTACCCTACATCTTGGGCAACGTTTAAGGATGAATTATAAGTTCTTAATTTGATTGTTGTCATCTGATGATATACTATAGGCTGCTTTGGTTCACCTCCTGTAATACATGTAAATAAATGATAGCCTTAAAATGAGATGTTATGTGATGCCATTGAAGGCAAAAATATGATTTCTCAAAATACGAAGGCATTATGATACTGTGTATTTATCAGTTTTCTGCTTTTCCTTTACTAAATTTGTTAAAATAAGTTTTGTTGGCAGTATGTGAATTTGTGTTGCCTGACACACAGTATACAAACCTGCTGACATTTTATATTTTCCTATTATATTTTTATACTTGTTATAAAATTATGTAGTTATATTTTATAATACATATTATGTTATATAACTACATGATATGCTATGTAATTCTTTTTTTTTTTTTTTTTTTTTTTTTTTTTTTTTTTTTTTTTTTTTTTTTTTTTTTTTTTTTGCGGTACTGGGGATCGAACTCAGGACCCTGCGGTTGCTAGGCAAGCGCTTATTCCACTGAGCTATATCCCCAGCCCCTATGTAATTCTATTTTGATAATTGTTTGCCGGGCACAGCTCTTCACGCCCCTTGGGGAGTGGCTGCGCGCCCATAGCCCGTCTCCCTCCCTTGCGTCGCCCCAGGCCCCCTCTCTCCACCTCTGGTCCCTTCCTCTCTAGGAAAGATCTCTCTCCACACTTCCCACTATTTATCTCTAATTTCGTTCTATGTTTCTTCTGTGGGCTTCTCATATAAGACAAACTGTGATATTTAAGTTCCTGGGTCTCATTTATTTCACCTAATGTTATGGTCTCAAGGGCATTCATTTTCCCACAAATGGCATAAATTTTTCTTTCTCTGTAGCAGATTAGCGCACCCCTGTGTGTAAATTCCACACTTTTCTATCCATTCATCCGCTCATGGACTTACAAACTGCACAGAGATTAAGCTAGCATGAGTGGTGGGCTGCAAACATGGGCGCACCCCTCACTGTGATGTGATGTCTGACTCTTGGAGAAGGGTGTCCAGAAAGGGAACAGCCGCTTAATGGAAACTCTAGTTTCATTTTTTTAAAGAAATCTTTGTATTTTATATATTACAAAATCATATCACTCAACAGTTGAATGTCCCTGTGTAACCACCATCTAGGCAAGATTGAGAATATTTCTATCACCCAAAAAGATGTTTTAGCCACATTTTTCTTTCTCACTACCAAACACCTGATCTGATTTATGCCAGCCCAGACACCCCAGATTGGTTTTGGTACATCAAAAATATATTCATGTCATGTGCATATATCTGAGGTATACTTAGATATGCATGTATATTATGTACACATGTATGTATGTGTATATATATATATATATATATATATATGGATAAATATATTTTGAACCTAGATATTTTTTACTCAGTATAATGCTTATGAGATTCCTTCATGGCTTTATACATTTTGTACAGCTTTTTAAATTGCTACATGGTATTTCATTGTGTAACTGTGTAACTCTGGAGCATTTGGTTATCGATCCCTATATTCATGGACATCGGGATTGTTTCTATCAAAGGGTTAACATGTAAGAGATCAATGTAACTGTACAATTCTTTTAAAAATGTATCCTCATAATTTTTATTTGGTACATATCTAGCAAAACCATCATTGGTTAGGAAGTAGATGTAGGCTTAATATCATGAAATTTCAAACAGTCAGCCAAATGTCTTAAAAAATCACATGAGTAAATCTAATTTTAAAAAATGAGTAATGTCAAATGTTTCATGACCTCATACATTTTATTGTTTCCAGTTTTTTTAACTTTAGTCATTCTAATGATTGAAAATTTATATTTTGTTTTGACTTACATTTATTTCCCAGGTGATAAATATGTTCAATATTTTGAATTTACATTCAATATGGTTTCTTTATTGTATGATGCTTCTTTCTCCCATTTTTGACTTGGCAGCCATTTTGTACCCTTTCCTGAGCATATTCTGAAAACACAGTTTGTTGGTATTTTCCTCCGGGTGATAGCTTGCTTATAGTTCAATGTTATTTTGCCATAAACAATTTTACTTTGAATGAGGTTTAGTTTATTAATTCATATGATTAGTGCTTTGGGGAGATCCCTACAGGTGTATCCACTATATTTAGCCTTAAGTGGCTTATTTATATTTTCCATTAGTGTCTCTGATTCCCCTCAGACCACTTTATGAATAAAGAAAGTGGTTCCTTATTTATTTATGTATTTAATGTATGTCCAATTGTTCCAGCATCTTTCATTGAGAAGGTAATCCTTTCCCACTGACTTCCATTGGGGTGATTCACAAAGTATTTCATAATGTGTGTGTCTGTTATTCGGGTAATTTTATGGTGTACATATCATCCTTCATTGTTTTTCCTAAGTAATTTATGTTTTGTACTATTTTTTCAATTTTAGTGTGATCTTATTTACCAGTTGTTAGCAATGGTCTTATTTTTTCTATATTGATGTTGGGTTGACCAGCCTTAGCACATTCACTTCCTAATTCTAGAGTTTTCTTGTCATTAAGTTGGTTTGTAATGGATTCTGAGTGATCACGTCACGAGTTTATTTATTTCCAAATTTTACATCTATAGTTATTTAGGGCAATTGTAGCTAGTAAAACCTGTGATAAAATTCTAATGTGATGTGATGGCAGTGACGGTGTTTGCCAGAACTGTTTGCTACCCTCACGGCTTCTTGCGAGGTTAGCTGTCAGTGTCTTGTAGATCCACATAATAGGGCTGAGGAAGGTTCCTGCTTTTCTGGTTTGCTGAGATTTATCATGAAAACTGAATATTAATTATTGTACATTGAATATTATCAAGTGTTCATTCTGCATCTATGAACATGACCACATATGTTTCAAATGATTAATAATTGATAATTAAATATTAAATCTGTATTACTCAAATAAAATCAAATTGGTCATGATTTAGTACCGTTTTGTGTACTAGATTCAATTAGCTATTTTCTTAATTATCTTTGTGATTCTGTTCTTTAGGGATGTTGATGTACAATTTTTGTATTTTATAGGTTTTGCTATCAAATTTTCTCAGAACTTTAAATTGTACTGGTAATTGTTCATGCTGCTGAAACAATTTGTGCAAGATTGGTACTAAACTGGTAATATTTTTTCTTTAAATGTTTGATTTAATTGATCAATAAAGCCATATGTGCTTGTAAGGTAATTTGTGACAAGATAGTTTTATTATAATTCAATTGAGTTAATAGTTATGTTATTACCTAGAATTTTCTTTCCCTTTTACTTTTAGTTTTGTTTTGAAAAGGCAAAAGATTTATACGATCTGAAGAGAAACCAGAGAATTAGTTTTGAAAAGTTGTACTTTTGAGTAATTTTTGTATTTCATGAGAGTTACTGAATTTGACCTAGATTATTCACAGTATTTCATAATTTGTAGGACATGTAGTCCTGTTTATACTTTTGTTACAATGGGAGTTTCATAGTCTCTCTCTCTCTCTCTCTCTCTCTCTCTCCTTCCTTTTCTTTCATTCCCTTCCTCTTCTTCCCCTCTCCTAGATTTCTAAATCTCTTTGTTACCAAATAATGATTATGATATGCATATTACTTCCTTTAGTTTTAACAATTTAGCTGTGAAATTTTAAACTCTGGTATCTGATCTCATTGAATGGGTTCATGCCTTCCAGATGAATTTGCTTATGAATGTAAAAATATTTCTATTTTCATTAATAGACCTCTTCATGTCTACTTGATATAAATTGTTTCACAGTCTATTTCCACACCTATTGTTACTGTTATTATTACATTTAATTTTGCTACATTTTTATATGTTTCTGCTATGTATCATAAACTTACTCAATACATATTTAATATTGGATGTCAAGTTTTAAATTTCTATGCCTTCCTTTTGATTCTTTTCTAAAATCATTTTACATCTGCTTAAAATCCCCATGTGTTTAAATATGTAGCCCATCTTTTAGAGCAGATCTTTGAATGTGCTTGAACTGTGGCTTTGGAAGTTCTTAAAGGCAACTTAAGCATGTAGCCCTATCGAAGTCTACTTCTATTGACAATCCTATTGCCTATTGGTCACTTGCCATGTCTTGTAATTGTTTTTAATGAACATATTACATACATCCAGGGCAAGACAGTTGTAAAAGTGCATAAATACAAAAGCATGCTAAGCATGGTATATACTGTACTCACCTGAGGAGTAATATGTGGGCCTGAACGAATCTGGTGCCTCCATATTAGAGTGTGAAGTCAGCTCTAACAATTTTGCAGCCCAGTCAGGAAATACCTTCAACACTTCTTGAGATGCAAGCATAGCCACATTCTGCTGATGCCACTGGCATGTTTGCCCCACTCATTTGTTTTCCACACTATTGGAAAGTTTTGTGCTTAAAATGTGGCTTTTGGTTGAGTTGATGGGGAAGTACTGAACTCTGCTTGTGCCCTTTTTCTGTGCTCTGCCCTAATTTGTGCAGCAGCTTCTCAGCTCTCAGTGAAGACGAGGAGCCTAAAGAGACGGCTCTCTGCTCCCCAACACTGTGCGGGCACCATGCCACACCACCTCCTCCCACTTGGAGAAGCTCCAGGTCCAGTCCTCAGTGTTGAGGACACTGCTTTGTGCCCTTGAAGGAGGACAGTGGGAAGGCCTGTGCGTGTTGGTTGAGGCCTGGCCCATCTCTCAGTTCCCACTTCTCTCTCTGGTCCCCTTATGGCTGCTAAGTGTTGCTCCCAGCTGTGCTGGTGCTCCTTCCTCTCCTCTACTGCATGCTCCTTCCTCGTGCCCTGAATGCAGTTGTGTCTCCTGTGTTTAAGAAGCCTGATCACTTTGTGTTTTATGGTTCATTTAGTTTTCTTTGGTAAAAGTGATGGTAAAAATCTCTGACTGACAAAGCTTGAAGAGCGTGTTCTTACTATACCCTAACTGGAAATGAGAACCACTGTATGTGAATTTTCAAAGTGCTGCAGGGTGTCGCAGGACCTTCTGTCAAGTTTCTCTAAGAAGTAGATTCTAGTTATAGTTTGGAATATGATTGTTCTCTGATATAGATTGTGAGGCGAGACAGGGTTATGAAAAAGTTTCCAAGTGGAACTGATATCTACTTAAAGAAAAGTACTAATTTCTAACGGTGGTAAGGTAAAAAAAACCTAATTAATGAAATTCAATTTGATGTCTAAAGTTTTTAGGGCTTGTTCTATCCATAGGCAGGACACCCCCTGCACACTTCAGGAATGTACTGCTAGCATGCACACTGCCACTAGTTCTTCCTTCTACACAGGAATGAACAGGGGTACACACGTGGTCATTTCAGAGCCTGTTACTTATGATGTGGCAAGATCTGAGAATTTGTGCTTCCTGAATTTGTAGAGGTCTTTGTGATAGACCAGAGGGCCTTGTAACCTTCTGTTCCTACACGATCTAATTAAACTGTTAATTTTTCTATTAAATGAGAAGTGTTTCTGAACTCCACTGTCCCCTTGCCACACTTACCTCTCCCAGTATCTTCTTCACATAACATTGGGCTATTTGCTTTATACATTCATTATTAATTACGCTGAGGACTCCTGGCTGAATCTGATAATCAGCTCAATGTCTCCTACGTACTTATTATTTAAGATTTTCAAACAAATGAATGAAAACCAATTTGCAATTTTCAATGAAAGACGTGGATATTGTAAAACAGTCGCCACGTATTTGGTTCTCAGTGACCTTAGTGTGCCAGATGCTGACTCTGTTGAGGGAATAGAAGTCCCGCCTTCTGTGAGAGTCCGCTCCTCGGGGGTAGAGCACCCACCTACAGTGGGAAGATAGTGACTGTTGCTGTGCAAGTACTCGGTGTTCTGAGTTTGTGATACACGTATGAGGTACCCGTTTAAAGGGTTTCAGAAAAAGTCTTTCACTCTAAAACACAGCAAATTAATATAATGTAGAACATAATTCAACAGTAAGTATAACTGGACACATATACATAGTCATTTGAAAGAAAAGTAACCTCTACTACATAACAAATATTATATATATATATATATATAATATGTACGTATATATATCTGTAATATATGGCAGCAAACGCATGACACTTAAATTTCTTTTTATACAATAGGAAATAAAAATTTTAAATCACCCAAATTAATAAGCAAAATATTGATTAACAAATAGTCATAGCTGTTGTTTTTATTTTTGGTGTATTAGTGCTGTGATTATCAATTACCAATACTTTTTCAGACTGGTTTAGGCTTATATGTGATGTTTGAATTTTTTACATGTTAAAAACAAACATTTAGTATACAAAGTAGAAAATAAAAAAAAGAAATTTAAACATTATTTAAATTAAAATGTATTAAATGAGATCAAGAGGACATTAAATTATTTGGAGTATTATTCTATGAAGGATGTCTTCATATTATTTTAACTGTACCATAATCATCATATTATTACAATGAATAAAAACACAGGAAAATAAAGAGAATCTCAGAGTGACCAAGATTACAGATGTGCTAACTGATATACCGTAATACACACAGTTTGAATTTTGTACTCATATAGCATTAGACAGAAACAGTCTTCTTTAAGAAAAGTGACTAATGGTATGAGTGAGATATTTTACAAATCTACTGATTATTATACAATAAATCTATGTATCAACCCCTTCTATGTCCCATATGAATCCACTGTGTTGAGCCAAATGAGAATGTAAAAGTATCACTAAAATGCCAGACTTCATTGCAAGAGTCACCCAGTCAATCTAATCCTCCGGGCCTTTCAGTCCTACCTAGAGAATTTTAGATAAAGAATGACATGCATTGTTTCCAGTCACATGATCATTATCTCTTTTTCTTTTTTTTTTTTTCTTTTTTTGGTCTTTTTGAAACAGGGTCTCACTGTGTAGTTCAGGCTGGCCTTGAGCTCACTTTGTAGCCCAGGCTGGTCTCACACTCACAACGATCCTCCTGCCTCTGCCTCCCCAGTGGTAGGATTACAGGCGTGCGCCATGACATCTGGCTCAGTTATCTCATGTTTTGCATCCTTGTTGATACCAAGTTGTTAAAAGTGTCATAATGAGGTCATGACTACAGGTAGTGCTGCTACTATTCAATTCATGAAAAGTGTTCTCTCAGAAATTTACAAAGTATCATATTTATGCTGAGCAGTAGGGCTGGTGGGAAATGAGAGGTAGTTTGCACCAGAGGCACCAAAAATCACTCATGAAGAGAGAGAAGAAGCAGAGTTCTGTGATAAGGAAAACAAGCACCAAGCAAGAAGCAAAAAACTAGTGTGCCCGAGGTGCAGTAAAAGCAAAATTGAGGTTTGATTAGAACAATCATTTCTATATGGGAGTAACAGGAAACAAGATTCATAATTCTTCACGTACACATCCATATAGAAATTGTCGTACTAGTAGTTGCAAACCCTCTAGTCTTATTTTTAAATAGTTTGTTCTCTGAGAGATTATTCATCATTGTATATTTGGCTATTTTAAGCCTGAAAGGACCCGCCATGTTTTCAAAGCTCCTTACTTCTCTCAGACCCTAACTTCCTACCATCTTGAAACAGCTGGACAGTGGTTATAACAGCCTGGTCTCATTAGCCTGTTCCCTGCTGCAGTTGGTAAGTCCTTCTGTAACAATAACACTGGTAAATTAAACCTCCCATACTCCACCCAATACTCTGTATTTTTACAGGGTAAGTTAATGTGGTTTAAGGACCAAGATTTTGATACCAAAGTATCTGATAAATTAAGAGAAATTTTGCACAGTGTAGTTTTCTATCTCAGAAGGTTCCAAGAGTTAACATTTCCAGCAGCCATGTACAACCTATAGTGCTGCAGGTCCAAAAAGCTACCAGTAAATACATAAATGTATCAAAACTATTAAAGCAGTGAGACACTCCAAAGGTGTTATATATGAAAAGTTTCTAGTCTCAGTAGTTTAATTTTGATCATTTCAAACCTAAAGTTTCCAGTGTCAAGCACAGTAGAAAATCTGCCAACTTTAGAGAAAATATATACTTAATAATTATTTACACGATATGTCACAACATATTTGTTACTATGTTTGCATATTTTTACTACCAATCTATCATTCACTTTTCATTTTATATTTTGCCAAATTCCTACAAAAATGCAGGAAAGAAAATCTATGATTACATTCATTTAAAGAGACCAGTCTGTGTGATAATGGAAGTGCAAATTTTAAATAAGTTACAAATATTAGTGAGTTACACTTATAAATGTTTTTAATATCACTAATGAACTATCTACTTTTTTGGGAATTTCTGTCTTGCAGACTGTATTAGCACAATAGATATCTCAGAAGCCACACACACACACACACACACACACACACACACACACACAGTCTCTATCAAGATGAACATAAGTTGAAGAGTTCAGGACAAAGCCTAGAGCATACAATGACATAAATGATAGAAATAACACTTCATTAGCTTTGAGGGTATAGTAACCCTTAAAAAAAACCTTAATATATCAGAGAACATATAATTTTAAAAGAATTCTTTGTACTATTTTTACTTGTATGAAAAAGCAGCTTTTAAAAAGTGATAATGCGTAGCAGCATTGTACTAGTACAGAGATAAGATTTCCTTTTTAAACATTTCATAGAGGTAATTTAAATGATTCACTATTTCAGTATCCATATGTTGAAAAGACATACATGTGTATGTACAGAGAGAAAAGGGTCTTTGTGTTCTTTCAGATGACATTTTCACTAGCTCCTAATCTAAATAAGAAAGCAACAGAGAATTTTATGGAACTACCTTAAACATTACTTACCACTGTATATTTTAAAGATACTTATAAAACTATGAAATATGAAACAAAGTATCAGGTTCTGTATTACTGAATCAGTGTCCAGTTCCATAGTATGAGATTTGATTGCAGTGTGAAATACTATAGTGGGACCACAGCAAAGAGATTAAATATATATTCAGTAAGAGTTTTGTAATATTGTATAATTTTTATATCATCAAAATTATTTTATCAATCTTATTTTCATTGAAACTTTACAAATGATTAAGTCCCTGGAGAACTTTTCCTCCTTCTATGTATCATATTTCTAATAACTGGGAAAATATATTTAAAAATAACAATGAAACATAAATCCTTGAAAGAAATGCTTATTTTCTTGCTCATCTAACTTAGCATTGACCATTTTTTCTTTTATCCCACTAAAACCTCATAGAAATGATAAATAAAATCATAAGGATTTCTATAGCAGTGAAGCCTTTCTGTATGACACAATGTATGAATTCATCTCTAGACCAGTATATGGAAGAATCCATATAATGCAGAGCACTGAGAGTGAGCCCTGTTGTGAACTGCACGCATTCAGAGATCGTGATGTCTGTTCATCTGTTGAAACTAATGCAGCACTGTGGTGCAAGATGCCAGATGCAGGCCAGATTGGTTACATTTGGGGACCACAGCATAGAATTCTCTTCACTCAACAAATGTGCTGTACCTTAAAACTTCCTAAAAATAAAGTTGATTCATGTAAACACGATTACATTTATAGCAGAAGATACATCGAAATTTGAAAACAAACGTGGCTCCCAAAGTCCCGTCCTTAAGGTGGGATGCATACTGCTGTCGCCAGTGTGTATCCACATCCGGACTGTGCGACTCGGAAACTGCAGGGTGAGTATCCAAAATACTGATTTGGCCTAAGCCTGACATCAGCAGGAGTTTCCATGTCTTCCAAAGCTCTACAATTAACAAAGGGAAGATGTAAAAATGGGGTTTTGTGCTTCTGAACATAGAGGAAATGAAAACAACTGCAAAAAACTGTCATTTGCAAAAAGCAAAAACCCACAACCTGTTCCAGTCCTGCTGAGTGATTCCACTGTGCATTCCTCTATAATCGTAAATTAACATGCAAACTGGTCCTGTTCAGAGACTTTCCCGATGCACATTGGCAAAATATACTGTTCTGTTTGCATCCTCTGACAGCTTAAGGCAAATAGCACACGGCATTCCTGAAGAGGGAAAATACCCCCTGGAATGAAACAAAACTACAAGCAGAAAAGTCTCCCAAGATGTTTCATCATGAAATGCACAAAATACTTTTCAGTTCCATTCGTTAATAAAACCATCAGAATAATATAAAATAAATTTAAAGTTATTCCAGAGACAAAAGAAGACAGAAACAATGAATTATTTAAAGTCACTGTATTTAGGAAAATTGTATGCTATCAACCAGTAAAATCATAATTTAAGGAATTGCTTTTACATGGCATGGTTTTTGATGCTGTAAGAGATATAAAAAACCTTTGGTACTTGTTTAGCATGTTATCCATCAGTGCACTACTTCACCAAGATTTTTCATAAACACAAAGTAAGAGGAATTACAAACATAGACAGTACTTGGACTCTGAAGCAATATTAGCTGAAGGAAACGAAGACCAGCATTCCCAGGTCTGCAGTTTATAAGAAAACTTTCACATTTCAGAGGCCGAGTGATAGCAGTGTTTTCTCATTAAAGAGTTTATTATTCTTTAAAAGGCAAATTAAACCTGCAGTGTAACTCAGTAGTGGAGCATTCACCTAGCGTACACGAGGCCTTAGGTTCAATCTCAATCACAAAAAGATAGCTACTATCGGTTTGCTATTACCTTAGGGCATTAAAACTCTCACAAGCATTTGAAGACACTCAGAACCTGAAAAAACATATTAGGCTATCCATAGAGATAATTCCCTCTTGCTCTGTACCATATTTTAAAGTTTACCTCTTTTTTGTTATAGATGATAAATGTTAATTAGAAAATGTGGAAGATTTTGTTAAGTGTAAATACATAACAAATGAGATATGAACAGTTTTTCCTGGAGTCAGTGAAATACAGTTGGTTTCTTCTAAAAATAAAGTACAAATGCATTTGTATGATATGGTTTACAAAGCATTTTCTCATAATAGTTCATATTGATTTCATGGCATGTCTATGAGATGGTCAATACCACACACCTCACTATTTTAAAATAGTGCCTATTATTGTGGAACAGTGCTGACCTACAAAGGCACAAAAGGAGAGGCAGAAAACCCAGTGGAAATCTCATGGAAGGAATGAAATATGGTGGGGTGAATTAGAAAGATGTGATCAAAATTTGATAATTCTAGATAAATACTGGAATTGGATTCTTTAACTAGAATATTCATTAAATTTGCAAATAAGAGAGTGAAGTTTTCAAAGATTCACTTTGCACAACTAGTGCCCAGTTTACTTTACTTCTTTATTTTCCATTCTCTACCAGCTCTTCAAAACCTACAAAACATTCTGTGGTTTAAAAAAAGAAGCACGTCGTTCACCACAGAAACCAAATCATCACAAGGTGGAGTTCACAGGAGCCTCACAGAACTTACCATTCACCGCAAATCAACCCTCATAGAGATCCATATTGACCCTCAAAGAATAACCGCTACATAGATCTGAATGAGTCAGATTATTGAAAATGCGTGTCGGGGAAGAGACTCATTCCCTCTTCACCATCAGAGAGGAAATGAATGGACAGGGGATAATACCAGAGACAGAGAATACATGGAGTAATGCGCTTTGATATCTGTGCAAAGCTGGTGAAAATGTTGAAAACTCAGGGATAGATAATTCACTCTTAAATGTACAGTGAAAATCCTTTCATAGCTCTATCCTAATTACATTGAAAATAATATATAAAGGCAAATATTCCGGAACTGCTTAAATGTGTGACATGAGCAATGTTAATAAAATCACAGGATAAAATTCCTTGTTCAATCTTTGCACAGAAGGGAGTGTTCAGCCTTGGATTAAATTTTGAAGTTATTGAAGAAGCTTAATTTTCAAGTGAATATATGAAAGGTGAGAACCGGGCCTTTCACACAGCTCTAAGCACTCTGCCTTTGGGTGACTGAAAGGACAAGGAGCAGATTATTACCATGTGATTATCTACACATTTATCATCTGCCTTGTCTGCATTTTCTCTCTGGACATGCTACAGGGACTGTACAACTAAAAGATTTTCCATTATATGTAATTTTAAAGAGAACAAATGATATCCATTCATATACAATGGGAGAAAAATTATGAGCATCTCATCTCCAGAGAGATCCACATTTACCTTCTATTTTTCCCAGAAAGCCAGGGACTACGCTGTTGCAATGCTAGAGGGTGGGAAGAGGGACCACACCACTGCTTCAGTGGGAACGTGTCGAGTCTCTGCTGGCCCCTAAGCTTTACGGCTGCTGACAGCAGTGTCACCACGGCAGGGAGGTGAAGCGGCAAGATCTCAGTCTGTGATCGTCTCCCCATTACATCATCTTCTGGGCTTTATCTTAATTCCAGAATCTCCAGACATTTTCTGGCTTCCACTTACATAGCAACATGAGTGGGTAGAAAAGGTGAGGGATTCACAGGGAGCCTGGTATTTAAGCAAAAGACTTTTTTGGATACAAGGAAGATAGGTGTAGTGAAGTTGTACTAAAAATATGCTTCTAGTGTAAATGAACAGAATTGTCTGCTACCTGAATAAGGAAAAATTTACTTCTTTTGTTGTTTCTCATGGTATTTACACCAACATCATGGGGAAAATTCCGTGTTTTTCTCAAGTCTACTGCTTTCCCTGGTGCTAGTGGAGAGTCACCTGAGAGGACGAGGCTGGAATCAGAGCCACTGCGACCAGGAAGGTTGGTGGAGAGAGGGGCGATGTAGGTATGTGGCTGTCATCTGAGCTGAGGCGCTGAACCCCAGAGTTAATGGGACTTGGAAACATCTTTGCATTTTCTGTTCCTGCCTCCCTAACTTGATTGCTTCCTCGTGGCATTTAGGAAGAAATGAACATGACTTTCTATGGCTCAGTCTCAGGAGTAAAACTATTGGGTGGATCTTTCACTTGTTTTTGGACCTTTCATTTTTAAACTTGACTTCTTCTTGGGACCTCAGAGGCTTCAGTTAACTGTTTGTCAAAGATTACGATTTGGCATGGTTTATCATTTTGGTTTTAGGCCCACTTGTGCATTAGAAGAAGGAGTGAAAATAGAAGTTTTATACATTCAGAGTGTGGTAGAGCATTGTATGATGGTGTATTGTACTCTTTAAGAGGTAGATCCATCAATGAGCTCATAGCAAAACGTGTTCTTAGGAAGTGGGCCTTGAGTGCAAAGGTGGACTGCTATTAAAGTATCTTTTCAGGGTTTGTTTCCCTCTCTGACTTCTCTGGTCTCTCCCTGCTTCCTGGATGCTATATTTTGAGTTTCTTTCTTCCACTGTGCCTTTCCACCTTGATTGTTCTGTCATGGAGCCAGTCCATGAGCCATTTAAATATCTACTCTTTTTAAGTCATAGATCTTGGGTATTGTGAACAATACAGGACAGCTGATAAATATGGTGTTAATGATGAGGTATATTGTGTTATATTGCTGTTAAACAATTTACAACAAACAGTGCCTTGAAACAACACACTTTTTCATCTCAGGTGATACAGGTCAAGAGTTTGTCCTTGGCTTATCAGTTTTCTCCCTTCACAAGGCATTGATCAAAGCATTGTCAAGACCATGTTTTTATCTGGCACTCAGGATATTCTTCGCAGGCCCAGTGGCTTTGGTGGCCTCCAGTCTCCCAGTTGTAGGGCTAAAGTCCCAGGTCGACAAGACTGTGTGTCCTCAGTGCCCTGCCAGGTGAGGTCAGCATGGCTGGCACACTGCACACAGGCAGCCAGCTAGCAAAAGAACCTCTCATTCTCTTTTTGTGTCTGGCATGTCACACAGCACATGGTAATCATGGCAGCACCCCTCCACCATTTAGATTTTGTGCTACCCAGTCAAGGATGTGATATTTCACGAGCTGCTATATTCTCTTAGTTAAAAATAAAGCTCAGGTCCCTCTAACCCATACTCAAGAGAAGATGATGGCACCAAGTGATGGGGTCAGAAATTATTGAACATTATGGTAAACTGAGGCTACCATGTGGGATTCCTGAGAAAAATACAGCATATTTTTTTATTTTGCAGCAGTGACTCAACTGAACTTACACAGACCATGAAAAGATTGTGATTCTCCAGTTGAGGTCAAGTTGCTCTAAGAGAAGTGCTTTGACATAGACACCTCAGTTCCAGAGAAACAACGCAGCACTTGGATGTTGAACTCCTTTCTCCCCAAACTACATTCAAAATATTCGATTAATAATCATAACAGCCAAGGGGAGGGGAAGAGACCATTCTGTGGAAGAAGATGTCAACAAATACCTGTAATGGTGAGAATGGAAACTCGGTGTTGGATTACACAGATCATAAAGTTGAGGGCCAGAGCACATGAGAGGCACACACACGAGGGCTGCATGGCATTTCCAGGCTGCGAGGTCACAGATCAGAGGTTATAAAATAAAATTACCCATTACCACCCAGAAGGGGACTGCAGCCAATGCACAATTTGTGTATTGAGAGACCAGGCAGAAGCTCATCTGATATTTTCTTTCTCTGCTGTATATTTTTAGATGATAGTATTATTTCTCAGTTTTCAACTAAATAAATATATAGAATTAAACAAAACACTCATGGAATCTATCTGCTTCCAGGAATATATTGATGGGATCTTGTTTCAAGAAATTAAATTTTATAATCTGCTTCTCTAAAGATATTATATTTTCTGTGCTAATTATAATTAACCATGAAAGGAGGAACAGTGTTTGCTACTTAGTCTCATTCTGACTGACATTCTTCAAACACCAAACTTCTTCATATATTAAGTGTTAAATACAATGGCTATTCACAAGTGAAACTGCAAATTAGAGAAAAAAATAAACACAAAACAAATTAATGAGCCATAAATTCTTCACTAAAAATAACATTTTAAAATTGATTTTAGGTTGCTCTTATTTATCCTTATATGTTTTGCACTTTAATGCAAATTGATCTTTATATACCTCGTCTTTTTATTTATAGTACTTGACGTATTTATGTGTAACTAAATGTCCCTTTTATATTTGTTATAGTTTTAGCTCCATGTGCCATAACTGAGATATTTCCCTGTCAGTGCACTTTTGAAGCTGTTTCTAGGTTTGCCTCTTCCAAATCAGGCTGTTTTAAGCACCCTTACACATTAGTGTATTCTGTCTGTAGTGTGGATTCTTATAATGCATCAGAGAATGTAAATGGCAGCTTCATGTCCACGGTCAACATTCCCAGGTTAATGTCCAGGACTATTATGCAATTTTTGTCCTTAATTGTGATGAGTAAGCTCGATTGTGTTAACTTTCCTGACTTGGAAACCGCCCAGGTGACTGGTGCAGCACACTGTGGGTGGCCTAGATGGATTGCAGAGTCCGCCCTGGGGTTCTGCATCCACCCCCTGGCCCCTTCCTCTTTAGAACAGTTTCCCTGCCCTGTTTCCCAGCTGCTGTGAACTAAGCAGTCTTGCTACACTGTGCCCTTCCACTGTGCTCTTTGTGCCTTTGATCCTGATGCTTCAGCTGATCATGGACTGACTCCCTTTAGCACATGAGCCAAATTACACCGCTATCCCCTTAAGTTGCCCGTGTCACAGACTGTGGCCAGCAATGAATAAGCTGGCCAGTTCTTCACTAATTACAAGATTTTCTCTCTTAATGTAACTTCACTAGCCCTGAGTACTGCTGAGAAGTGAAAACTACCATGTATTGCAATAATCTGATTTCCCGAGATTACCACTGAGAATGTACTTTAAAAAGTTGAATTTGACAAAGCGTCCTTGTCAGGATGGATTATTTCCTGCTATCGTTTGTTCCCAACTCGTTCACCTAGACTTTTGCTTGTATGGGTTATGTGTCCTGGTGTGTCAAGCAGTGCAGCCAGCTCACGTCCTCCTACTTCCTGTGCATGCACGTTACACATGTGTGTGTGTGTGTGTGTGTGTGTGTGTGTGTGTGTTAGAGCTGTGCTCACTAACTGAAAACGAGAACAACAGTTTGCATCCTGTCACCAGTCTCAATAATATGTTCTTTTCCATGGTCTACGTATGAGGAACTTTCTAACATTTGAAAGTCCCCACCCAAGCTCACGATGAAGGTTAAGCTTTATCAGGAGTTATTAAGAGGTGAGATCTGCAAGAGGTGATTAGGTAATAAAAGCTCTGACCTTAAAAGTGGGTTAATCCTTTCATGGATTCATGAGTTACGGGCAATGTTGAGAATGGGCGTGCACCGAAAGTCTCCTGCATGCTCTTGGCTGAGGCTCTGTCTCTATGTGGTGTCTTACGGCAGCTTCAGACTGCCAAGACCCAAGCAGGAAGGTCCTTATCAGACAGGCGTCCCTTGACCTTAGACATCCCAAATGTTATGATATTCTAAACATCCTAACCTCCCAACCTCCCAAACTGTGAGCTGAATAAACCTTCATCTTTGTAAATTATTCAGTCTGTGGGATTCAGTTGTGAAAAGAAAAAGGGAATACGAACTCTCATTTTATGATTCAATCCAACTTTTGCAGGCTTGATAATTTTAGCAGCACTTCCTAGCTCTTACCTCCTGCTAGTTCATTATCTTCTTCCGTAGATAGTGATTCATGATTAGGGAGAGAAGAAGACGCAGGGTCAGTGTTTCAGGCAAGGCAACACAAAATGGCTTTTGTACTTGTAAGAAATCTATTCCGTTTATCCTACTTGAAGACATGTCTACTCCACCCATGTCAAATGCCCCCAACCTTGTTTCTTAGCAATAAACACAATCTAAAATACCGATATTATATTTCTTTATTATAGTTATCCCTTATTTTTTTCTTTTTTAAATTTTATTGTAAAGAAAAAGAAAATAAAAACCAAAAATATTTAAAAACAATATTTCAAAACAACATGAAAGGCAGGTAACAGTGATTAGCACATTGACTGTTGTTATCTTTAAATTACTTACTCAGAGTATGAGATATTAGCATTTAATTGTCAAAACAATATTAGCACAAACTTTCTTTCAAATGAACTGAGAGAAATTAGTAAACTATTGTATCTATCATATTTATATATATATATATTTTTCCTATTCCCTTCCTTCTTTTTTCCCATTCCCCTAAATCAGTTCCTCTTTCCTTTGAAGTTTCTTCCCATTTTACAATATCTATTATACATTTTGGATCACATTTATTCTTTGAACTGCTCACACTAGGAAGACAATAGGATGTTTATGCATTTGTGTCTGATTTATTTCACTTATGCATATGGACTCAAATTGCATCCGTTTACCTATAAAAGTCTCCAGTTTATCCTTCTTTGTGGCTGAGTAGTACTCATTCTTCAATTGTGTGTGTTACTGGCTAGAATATCATAAGAAGTTAGAATCATATCCACGTGATACCTCATCTGTCAATATTTCAGAGTGTGTGTGATGCTAAGCACAGGTAATGATATGGAATCAATTCCTAGTGGTCTCTAACCTGTGGGCTATGTAGTGCCTTGGTGGTGCTTATTAAATTTTATTGAATGAAAACATGAAGGAACAAATGAATGATCAGCAGAAACATCTATAATGCCTTTTAAAGATAAGGTTCATTACATAAAATATTTACTCTAATTACCTAGGACTGGCTGCTTGTCCTCATCCAAATCTAAGAAAAAGCTTCCTAGAAATAATGACTGCTCTTTGAGGGAATACAGTTTCAAATGAATTAAATGAAAGTGGCTAACATCAGTAAAGTGGAGAAAAAAATCAAACGAAAGGTTTTTCACAAAACTTCCTTACATCTCTTTTCTCTAATGAAAATTGATTAGAAAAGCTTAGTTTTATTAGACTCCATGGATTTTTTTTCTCTTTTTGAAAAAATAAATCATCCATCTAAATATCAAGAGCTACATAGGTGTGCCATGCTTCTTGGCGGTGGGAGGGATGCTGGAGATGACCCTCTGCCTCAAGCAGATGCTGATAATTGTCTCTCAAAGGCAAGTGGAGGATGTGCTCCCACAGGGCTGAGGAAATTTGTTCCAGGAACTGAGCAAATCAGCATTGCCATTTCAACCATTCTGTTTCCAACACTCTCTTTCTTGAGGCTCATTTCTGCAGATTTGAGGCCGCAGGATATGCAAGCCTTACACTGGTTGGTGTTTGCGGTGAAGAAGAATCCTGCTGTTCAGTAGCCAAGATTGTCAGGCAGAGCCAACATTTTTGCCCTCTTATTTGATAATTTTATGACTTTGCACTAGGGAAAAGGGAAGCAGGCTACAGTTTGTTCTTATGGGAAAAAAATGGCAAATACTCAAAATTCTCTAGTGACTTTTGGGCCTCCATTACGGTTTAGCTCATTCCTCACTGCTATTACATACTCAGTCAAAGTAGTAGTTTTTTATATCTGGTATGTAACTAGAGTGGTGCCACCTGATACAACCAATCTAGACAAAAGGTGGGTTTTTTTTCATCACATTTAAATATAGTGGGCAATTCTCACTTTCATCTTACTGACACTTTTATAGTCTTCTAGTCATTTTAGGCTCCTTACATCATTGCTGTGAAGACCAGTGTCACTGTAGGGTTGAATCTGCATATTATTAATTTAACCATGTAAGAATCCTAAACCTGCACAGATTAAATTCCCAAATATTGTACAGCAAGGAGCCACATAGACTGGACTCTGGTGGGATGGATTAGATGAGGAACTTTGAACCTTTCTAAGATTTTGAGATAAAGTGAAGTCAGGGAAGGCAGTGCTGCACCATGATGTAATACAGAGCTGCTCACAGGGTCTGACTGCCCAGCCTGTTTATTTTTATGCTTAAAGATTTCTCATGTGGACTGAGGCAGAATATTCTCTGCAATTATTGCATGAAAATTCATGGGAAGTGTGTTTTCAGCCTCATCTTTAGAAATGCTTGTTTCTGGGTCCCCATTTAGAGGTTGATCCTTCTAGCAAATATTGGGCCATAGCGTTAATGTTAGGGAAAGTATATAGATGTTGGTTGTCATCTACAGAGATGTCCTGGCCTAGGACACATCTCTTCCTTGGTGACCAGACTGTCTCTTTGTGTATGTGAGTCTGCCTGTGAACATGTGCCTGTCCATGTGTATGTATGCACATGTGTGTGTGTGTGTGTGTGTGTGTGTGTGCGTGTGTGTGTGTATCCCTTGTGCTTAGTGGTAGAGGAATCTACACATCTTTGAGCTACAGAAAAAGCCATTTTCCTTAGAGAGTTTATATACAGAGAATGAGATATAAGGCAAATAATTATTTAATACTCTTACAAACATGGGCAATCTTAAAAATAGAGAAATCTTCTCTATTTCTGAATTGTTATATTAAGTTGGAAAAAAGTGAAAACCTTGTCCATTTGCTTGAGAGGAGCACCTACTGAAATTACAGTAAGATAAAACATTACCTGCAGGAAAGCTACTAAGAAAGTGTTGAGCTTTTTTCTCATTGTGGATAATTTTGCATTAAGTGTATTATTTGTGTAAAGGGAGAAAACATACATTTTGCATGGCGTGTGTTTACTTCTTTTACTAGGGAGCTCTCAGAACTGACAGAAGTGTCCGCACTAGCACTGAGGTTCCTCCCCCCGGTCCTCCATGGCATTTTGCAGCTGAACCTGCCAGTGGACTCCACAGTAAAGCTTCTACTCTGCTTCCTCACCCTTAGTACATGAAAAAACCACAGGCAGTGTCGAGCTTCTGAAAATCACTGAAGCAACATGAAGAAATGCTTAAGACTCTTTTCCAATCCTCTCTCACCTAGAGATAGAGTAGAAACAAATATTCTAGCAATTATTATGTATTGGAAAATTAAAATAAAGCAGTTTTCTCTCTTTCATTTGGGGGCAAATTTGTTTAAAATAACTTTTTCTGCTACACTTTCCACAAATACACAGTTACAGATATAGCTAAATACTGTATTTGTTAACTATATAAATAATGTTTACCAGATGTGGATTCTGTCAAAAAAGGCAGGTACAAGTTGCAACAGCATAGAATTAAATAAAAGCTATCTAGCTACATCAATAAATTGCTGACATTCTATCAAGTTGGAAAAATCTAACTAAATTGTTTTATAATTGCTGATAGCTTAAGTAAAACACGTCCTTCCTAAAAGATTTTGCAAAATTTGCAAAAGGAACCCCTGTTTTCATGATCATCTCCTATGATTTTTCTTATGAACAAAAGCAGATTTCTTTTCTAAAAGATTTGACTTCAAGTTCCTGCAAAAGTTGAGCTTTATGTTGACATTTTGGAATGAATGGAAGGCTTTTAAAGGTAATTAGTTCTTGATGGTTCCTTTTCGAAGAAATAGAAAAATGTAATGGCAATTCTTACATTAATTTTACTATGTAGTAAGAAAATTATTTTCAATCTAAAGAGATACATGTAGTGAATAAGACTGTACAAAAGCTATTCAAGTTAGTTTTAACAACTAAGATTGTCACAGATTAGAGCATATTATTATTAATTTCAACCTTAATTTGCACAAGAGCCATCTAAATACTTTGAGAGTATATATGTGCATGCGTGTGTGTGTGAGTGGTTATGTAAAGTAGAATAGAATTTGAAATATAAACATGCTTTCAAGCATCATTTTAAAAGTTTTCTAGATGTAAGTAATGGTATATTTGGAAGAGACTGTGATGACTTTTAAAGAAATCATATTTTTTTCTGATCATCCTAATTTCTCTCTTGTAGATAAACCAATAGTTTGCAGTTAAACTTTTCATTTTTAAATAGTTTCACTGATGTTTCATTTGGAACTAGTTATTATGCATGGAATTAAAGACAATATTGTGAGGAGTGATTATTTCTAAATTAAAGTACCATATGATGAAACCAATTAAATAGAAATGAGCTATCCCTACATGACATTGAGAGCAGACAGCTTTGAAATGATATCAGCAATTTCAGGGTGATTGGCAATATATTTCATTTTGCTATATTAAAAAGAACAAATGATTAGGCATGGCTATTTAAGCCATTAGATCAAATTTTCTCAAATGTATTAACTACTTGGTTAGTGACCTATACTATCCGTATAAGTGATATAGTTGTGGAAAACTAAAGCAGATTATTTTACTAATCTTCAGGAGTTAGCAAATATTATTTTAAAACATGCTAGATTCTTAAAATATTATTCAAAGTTATTTAAAGCCTGAAGATGAATTTTGGGGGAATTTTCTCTATAAACAGAAGAAGTTTTGCATTGCTATTAAACTTCACGTGTTTACCTGTGTACATCACAAAGAGGTGAGGTCTCGTGTCTGCAGAACCGTTGCCTACAGAACACTGGCAGCATGTTCTCACATACACGGTAAACGGCAAGATTTTCTCTACCCTACTCTTGACGCTTGGGTGGAAAATGCAAGGTGCTTCCACTGAGCCATTTCCCAAATGTCCTGTCTGCTGAAGCAGATGTTAATATTTTATATACAATTTTCCTTAACCAATAATTGGCAATAAAGGCAAAATAATTTACTGTTTCAAGATTCCTCGGTGTTAACTAATTAAACCAGCAGCAGGCCCGGAGCACAGGACAATGGCAAACTTTCAGATGAATTAATTTTATGGAAGACCAGCTGAGTAATTGGGCTCCAATTACAGGCAGTTTAGCTCCGTCATCACCTTCGTATATAATTAAATTCAATTGGCTGATCCAGCTTCTATTTTTATGAAGGCACTTACCAGCTTTCCAACCCCACTGCGACTTTGGCAGTGGGCCAATCAATTATTCGTCATTTTTCTTTCAAATGGAAATGCTCTGGATTAGTCATATCTTTCATAGAGCTCATACTTCAAACAGCTTTTTTTAAAAGTCCTGGTGTAGTTGAGTTGCTCTTTTTGATTCTACATAGGTGCGATCTTCACGTATGTAGAAATGTGAGCAGATGGGCACAACCAGGTCAGAGTCACATGAAATCCAAGGCTCACATTTACAGTGACACTCAGGGCACCTCCTGTGCAGATGAACTTCAGACTTTTGGGAAAGAGCAAAATATATTTTTTTGACAAAACCTGGAATCCTGGAATCATTTTGCTTCTTGTTCCATCATTTGACAATGTGATTGTGAAAGGGGTACTTACTATACTTTTGGAAACACATAACTATGTTATAACAAATCTCTTTGTTCAAATAGTTCTATAATTAGTTCTATAATTTTAAGCATTGAAAATTACAAGTCATATATTGGGATAAATGATTTATCATGCCTCTCTGACCTGCATATGAATAAATTCCTATTATTTATATTCCTATTTGTTTATTACAAACGTATACCTCCTTGAAAGGATATTCAGTACAGTTTTAGAGCTCATATAATTTGTTGGCCTTTATTAATGTTTTGTGCAACTTAAAAGATGCTTTATATATTTAGAGAATATTCTTGGTAAAAGAAGAAATATATCTTAATAGTAATATTTTCAGAAATATATTTGTTTGATTTGCCTGCTAAAAACATAATTCACTGAATGAACAAAAGTCCATTCTTTTGGTTATATAATCAATCACAATTAAGTAAAAGTTATTATCTGATAAGACAAGTTTTCCCATTCGGTAAACAGTACACTGATTCTTCATAGGTAATTTTTAAACCCTGGACTCACTCTTCAGTAATAAAATTTAGCAGGTACAAGTAGTACCATTAATAAACTTCCAAATTTCACTAAAGTGAGAAAATTATTTCTATTTCCTCCCACCTTAGTAAAAGAAAAGCTATCACATCATGAGAAATAAAAGTGGAGGAAAATGGCCTGAAATTTACCTGAAAATTTTTATTTTAAGCAAACAAAGTAAAAAATTGAAGTAAGAACATTTTATTTTATTTTATTTTATTTTAGTCTTGAAGGCTTACTTTGGAAGATTGGAAATTTAACAAAACATACTGGTTTCTGGTTTTTAGTTTTATTTTTTTACTTTTACCAATAGTTGTTCTTTTCCATTAAATACAAATGAAAAGATCATTTGAACCTGAATATCTTTTTACAAACATGTCCTTACTAATTTATTATTGTTCACAAAAATAAGTTTCCTCCCAAACTCTATTTTCTTTGTTTATAGCCCATAAACAGCAGATTTTCAGAATTTATCTACAACACAGTACCATGGACCATGGGCTACAAGAGCCATAAACTCGCATAACATTACGGGGTCTTCTTCCACCTCCCACTTTCCCTCATCCCTTAATATCTTCACAGAACCCTAAAAGACTGAATAGAAAAGCATTAGACACCTCTGATGGACACTTGAATATGGACAAGTCTTCTTGGGCAGAAGTTACACATCAAAGGCTCCTCAGTATTTATAAAAAATTGAACCAGATGTTATATATTCACAAGATGGAATGAGAGAACATAGACAGTCATCAAATAATTCCCGTTTACATGTCAAAGTTGCATCTAGCGCAATTATTCAACTTTATATGACAGGGTAGAAATGCAGTTATGAGTTAGTGAACCCCCTGAGTTAGCAATTCATATAAAAATACGTTTCACAATAAAGCACTCTACTTCTTAAAGTATTTTAGAAGTATTTTAATAGAGTTCCACTTATCCACACTTTGCCTTTATAGTTTTAAAATACTTTACTGTGTGACCCCAAATGAGGACATTAATGGTTTATGTATAACAGTATTTGTAGAAACTGGAACATCAATAACAAAAGAAAAAAATTAGCTTTTCCCAAATATTTAAAAATAATTTTAAATTTAACTTTTTCTGAATTATGTCATGAATATTGCCTTGGCTATGCTTACGTGTTTTAGGGCCAGAGGATTAGTGCTGGGATATTTAAATTCATTCCATTTATGCGTGGGCCCCAAACACTAGAGATAAAGAGTACACAGGTGGCTTCATCAGAAAGTTTTGGCTTATAATCAAATTTTCCAAATAATAATATTAACTGTGCCTATTATACATAACTTTGAATTTATTAGTATTTTCTCCTTTTAATATTTGTATTATAATACAAAATATTAATATAGCTAAACGAAAATATTGAGCTACAAGTCTTTTTCATAAATTAAAAAATAACTAAAAATTTCATTTTGGAGACATTCTTGTACTACAACCCTTAGAAGTGCCTCGGAGCAAAGAGTGCAAAATAGCGAAAATGACAAAAAATGGACACTTACTTAGAGCGTATCCAGAATATTAAATCAATTTTCCCTCATGATGTTTTGTTCTTAGGAGTAAGAAGAACAATAATGAATGCTTTTAGGCAATTTGTATAAACTACACTAAATGTAGACAAACCTAAGAGCAAATTCCCCTCTTTCTATCAGGCAGAAGATACAATCAGTTAATGGCAGAAGTGTACATTTGCTGTTGTTATAGCCACACAGATTTGTTTTTGCTTCTGTAGACCTCTTAAAGCACTAGTGTTGAGTTATGCAAAAAGACCTCTTGATCAGACAGAAGAATTGACCTCGGTCTTCCCTGGGAACAGAAAAGGCTTTCAGGTGCCATCAGAATAAAGAGAATATGTCATAAGTTGTCTGGTTTTCCATCCAGCTTCTCTAAAACACTGCTCAGCCAGGACCCTGAGAGCCCCCTCTGCAAATGCTCCTCCTGCATGCAGTACAACAAAGGCCTGTGTGTGCCCATGGTGTCAGCTTCACATGGTGCACAGAGCAAAGGCTTCCCGGGCAGAGGAGCCATCAATAACCCAGTGGGAAGTGGCAGGGACAGAAGGTAAACACAGGTCAGTCTAGGAGAGCCTGGTGGGGGGTGGGGCACACATTCTGGGACACAATGAAGAGAATGACATCAGAAGGATCCATCCTTCTTTGAAACCTTAATTCTTGATTATTAACTAAGGCATAACACCATCCAGGAACTACAAAGAAAGGCGCAGCCACTTCCCAGCTGCCTCACACATGGCTTGTGAAGTGAACACTCAGGGTTCCTGGGAGGATTCCACATTGTTCATTGTGCTGAGTTATTTGGTGCAGGGGGAGTGAGACACATAGATGTTCTAGCTTAAGGGAATATATTCTCTGGGCATGAATGCTTCTCTGCCATAATTTATTAGGAGCACAGGAACCACATGTGAAATTTTTGAAATTCCAGATGAAGTTTTGTGTCTGGAATTGGAAAAAGGAAATATTCCTATGTAGACATTCAGTGCACCTCAAGATTTGTATTTCTTTACAGTTGAGCAGGAAATTATTATTTTTACCTTATATGAATTTAATAAGATCTATTTTGAGGGATTTAATATTCATAGTAAGTAAAAAAATACACCTTTACTATTTCTTTAAACTAGCTATAAAGGGAAAGCTCAGTTCAGTGGATTGACTGAAATTCTGTAAAACTGTAATTCAATGGATTGAATGAGAAATTCTTTGACGTTAGCAAATATGGCGTCCCCATGGAATCCTTGCTGTGAGGACTCCAGGCTCTTTGCCTTTAGACAGGGAAACAGCAGAGCACTCTGGGTATTTGTGTAAACAGAAAGTTCCATTACTGGAAAAACAGGATTGTATCTGGTAGCTTTCCCTGAGTACTAATTCAGATATTTAAAATACATACAGATTTACTTAGAAATATTTATTTTCAAGAATTTGAAGAAATGTTTATAGCCCATTATTGATAGAGGTAGTCAAATAAAATTTTCCCACCACAGCTGTAAACTTGCATAATCCAAGGAAAGCATTCAGATATTTTATGTGAGAAGTCTATAAATACATTATATTTTCTTGCAATGCCTTTCACTTAATAGGTTAATGATCTACCAGATTTTCCCATATATCTGATAAAATATCTGAATAATAGCATTTGGTCAGATATTTACTTTCTTTGTACTGAATATCATCATTCTCCTATGTTTTTTGAATAGAATGGAGTGTTACAGTAAGTGTATATCTTGGAACAACACTACCACAGCAATGTTGTTTCAGTAAGATTTTACTTTGGGCAATGGGAAAAACACACCCAATATTCCATTAAATGGGATGTAATAGTAAGGCGATTTTTAGCTTAATTTTTCATTACTAAATCAGCACAGGATATCAGAAAAGTTGGGTTTTAGAAAAAGAAATAAATTCATAGGTAATTGAAGACAGTAATGTGAAGGCCACATTGTTAAATTTAATTTTTTAAAAAAGGAATGTGTGGTGGAAATTTATTAATATGTTCAGAAGTTTAATAATATGTAAGTACTTCAGAATTTGCTGCTAATTCAATTACTTTTCTCCACCTCATGAGTTAGACAAAAGTTAAACTAAACAAATTAATACTGAGTGGTTTCCAAGGCCAACCTTAAATGTGTTGTAATGGGAGGAACATGAGTTTCAGATTCATGAGCCCTGGGAGGAAAATGGTAGAAGTTCAAACTTGGGATCCTGGGAAGGAGCGATCTATTGATCTCTTCACCCCAGGCATGGATGTCATAGAGATGAGGTCACAATCTCCAAGGTAACTGAGGACTGCAACACAGCCAAAATCGGCATCCTTGAACTCCAGAGCCTAAACACAAGTGAAGTTGAGCTGTAATATCTAGATGCAGTCAGCTCACTATGCAGAGCAGGAGATGGACCAAACTCTCATTTGGAGGGAGAGGTAAGGAAAATTATGTCTGTGCACGTGTGTGTGTATGTGTGCGCTTCACAATTAAAATCTATGGGAAAATTTAAAAGCATAAATGCTACCAAAGGGCAATTGTTCTAAGAAAGTTTAAGTAATACATTTGTCTATTTTTATTTTAAAGAGAAAACAACAAAAACAAATTAACAAACTCTAAGACATAATAGGAAAACAATAAAAATGATACAGAATTTCAAACAAGGCGATAGGAAATTAACAATGGTTGTTGTATTACATATTGTTATCTTTAAATTGGTTAGTCAGATAACCAGATATAGGTATGCAAGATTGATCAAACAAAAATTAACTGTACATTTTAATAAACCAATAGCAATTAATAGTACAATTATCTTAGCTATTACATATATATTTTTTCTTTCCTTTCTTCTTTCTTTTTCTATTTTCCCTCATCCCAGTTGTTCTTTTCTTTTGAGTTTTTTTTTTCTTTTACACAATATCTATTGCACTTTTTAGACTTTATTTACTCTTTCAGATTTTTACACCAGGAAGAAGATACAATGTTCATACATGTGAATCTGATTTATTTCACTTATGAGTTTGTTCTCTAGTTAATGTTTACAAAACATTTTCAATTCATTGAATAAAGTCACACACACACAAAGTTGGATATAGAATCCAATATAATGTAAAATATCATTGTATATTTTACCATTGTTTTTCTTTAGTTTATTGAAAAATTAAAATTGTTACTATAGTTCACCTATATGTTCCTCTTGTACAGGGTCATGCTTTAAAACATCTGAATCAAATGGGTTGGTACATTTTTGAGAAATCCAATTAGTGGAATGATTTTTATTTGCAAATCTTGGAGACCTATTGCTTTCATTTTTTATATGTTAATTAATTTATTCACTAGATAAATACTTATTTGAATGAATAACATTTGTCAAAAATTCGTCTTGGCGTTAGGAATGCAACTTCAAACACAGAATGTTCTCTTCATAGAAAGAACCTCCTAGCAGAAGAGATGAACTTTTTAATAAGTACACAAGCATGTAAGGATAATTCTCACCATCCTGGTGACTAGAATATTCAAAGTCAAGGTGCAGCCAATTTGATGGCTGGAAAAGGCCAATTTCTGTTAACAGAGGCATCTCACCATGTGCTCAGAAGGAATAGGCGAGGTAGTTTCTGGGGTCTGTTTTATGAGAGTATCAACCCCATTTGGAAAGGCTTCACCCTCATGATCAATCACCTCCTGAAAGCCATGTGTGGGCTAGGATGGCAATACCTGAATGGGGAGAAGGGGGCACAGACATTTAGACCATGGTACTCTGCCCCCTGCCCTAACCACTCACAGAAATAGCATTTGCCCAGTCCCACCAGCTCCAGAAAGTCTTACCTCCTTCAGACACCAGCTGGTACAAATTCCTATTATATTTTGAGTCTCATCTAAATAAATGATACAGTCTCATCTGACATGGCCTGATTTTCCATACCTGTACCCTTTCTATAGGTGAACTATTTCACGAGAGAGTGAGTGACCCCCAAAGGCAAAAAGGGTGGTGAATCTGAGGGGAGAAGGTGTGGAAGAAAGAAAAGTGGAGACAGCATTTCAGAGAAGTTGGGCACTTCCAGATGTGTAGGAAAAGCTTGTACTGAGGTGGTGGACACTGTGCTCTAGAGAAACGAGGTAACCTGGAAGAACAGCTTAACAGCACCCTGGAGGAACAGAGGTAAACATGCCTGAAAACCACTGACTGGAGTGGGCTGAGGTAGCGGCCTGTTTCCCAGCTCGGGAGAACGGCTTTAGCGGATCAGCTACATGGAGCCCTTGAAGGAGTTTTTGCTGATAGACGTCTTACTTGTAGATTTTCAACCTTGAAAATAACAATAAATCATTACACAGCACCAAAATTTTAAAGGAATTAAAGAGAAAAAATGAGATTGAAAACAAAGACTTTGTAATAGAAAGAGAAGCAAGAGGATCAAGAGCTGGAGGAAACGGGGAAGGAGAGGAGGATCACAGATCAAAAAATGAAACACTGAGAGAACAATTAATGTGCATTGTTTACCTGCACGAACTCCCCCTTGTGGGAGACTGCCAAGAGACCTGCGGTCGGCATCCGTCTTAAAATGTATCAGCCATCTTAAGAGCCTTGAGTTTAGTTTCAGTTTCTATCCTGAGTTAAGCTTCTATTTTCTCTGAGCTAAGTTTCTGTTTCCCGTAAATCATATGATGTAACCACATGCTATCGCCTGATGCCTGGACCTCCCTCGCGTGATATCTGGACTTCCCTCCATTGCCTAGTTACCCACTGACGCCAATCCCCACTTCCACACTGTATATAAACCCGAGACTTCTGCCTAATAAACGGGGCTTGATCAGAATTTTGTCTTGCCTCTATTTCTCGTGTCCCTCTTGTCTCCTTTTCATCCCACTCTCCGTCTAGGGTCTCCGTTGACTACCTGTGGGTCGGGACAAGTGGCGCCCAACGTGGGGCTCTAGAACGAGAGATCAAGTGAGGACGGCTGTTCTTAGAAATTGTGCGCACGTCTCCGACAAGACTAGAATAGAGAATCGGTCTGGCGCAGGAACCTACTGCATCTGACATACCTCGGTAAGGACAGCAACTATGGGACAAGCAATGAGCAAACATGAAATGTTTATCAAAGAGCTAGAGAAAGCTCTCCAGGCTCGAGGAGTAAAGGTTAAATATAAACAGTTATTTGAATTTTTTGATTATATTAATGAAGTTTGTCCTTGGTTTCCTCTTGAAGGAGCAAATGATTCATCGAAATGGAAAGTAGTTAGTGATGCACTTAAATCTTATTATACAGTATTTGGGGTTGCAAAAGTACTGATAACTGCTTTTTCATATTGGAATTTGATTGATGATATTTTATCTACAAAAAATTTTGATACTACTATTACCAATGTGGTTAAAACAAGTGAAATAATTTTACAAAATGAGGCTTCAGAACAAGCAGCAATTCAAAATCAAAAAATAAATCAAAATGAAGCAATTCAAAATCAAAAAATAGTAGATAAAAAAGATGAAGACCTCATGTCTTTTGATAGTGATAGTGAGGACGATCAAGCTAAAAAATTTGAGAACAATGAGTCCTCCATAACGGATATAAAAAAGATGGAACCCATAAAATCAGGCTCAAACCAGTTTGAATCCGGTCTAAAACAGGAAGTTACATCTACTCCTCTTGATTTGAGAAAATCTAAATCTAAAATCACGCCCAGTCTTAGTGACTCATCGGATATGGGAGGAGTTAAGCCCAAAAATAAGCTATATCCTGATTTGTCAGAAATTTCAGAACCTAAAATGGAGGAATCAAATGATAGTCATGATGATGTGGCAAAGATGGCTGAATACCGTGCAGCGAAAATGGCTATTAGATGTTACAATTTCGATTGGCCACTTAATATTCAACACCCTCCATCTAATAGTGCTAATCATAATGCTTCTCCATCAGCATATCCAATCTTTGACAATTCTACTAAAGACTTAAAGAATAATATTGAACTTATTAAAGAACGAATAAAATTACACATAGAACAACAAGATCTTTTGGCTCAAGAGATTAAGATTAAAAAGGATCATCAAAATCTTATCTCTCAATTAGAAGATTTAAATATACATGATTCTAAAAAACAATTAGACATAAAAACAGATACTTTACAAAATTTAAAACCAACTGTAAAAGGTGTCATTTCAAAGTCTATTTCTCAAGTTGCTCCTATTCCTCAAATTGATCCTTTTATAGATATAAATAAACTAGAAACATTTCTGGTAACTGAAACAACAAATGATCAAGGACAAGTTCTCCGCACTCTTCTTACTTTGGATTTTAAGATGATAAAAGAGCTCAAAACAGCAGTAGCTCAATACGGAGCTACAGCTCCTTATACTACAGCAATTTTGGAATCTATAGCTGTTAATTGGCTTACTCCTGCGGATTGGTATATATTAGCTAAAGCTACTCTCTCTGGAGGAGAATATCTTTTATGGAAATCAGAATTTGTGGATAATTGTAAAGAGTTTGCTAAACGCAATGCTCAAGCAAATAATGGATGGACTTTCAATATGCTGGTAGGAGAGGGCCATTTTGATTCCAGAGAGGCTCAAATGTTATATGATCCGGGATTATATTCACAAATTCTTACAGCTGCAAATAGGGCATGGAGAAAATGGCCTTCTAAAGGAGATATGAGTTCTTCTCTTACTAGCATTAGACAAGGACCAGATGAACCTTTTTCAGATTTTGTTTATCGCTTACTTACTGCAGCCGGCAGACATTTTGGAAATGCTGATGCAGGTACAGATTTTGTTAGACAATTGGCTTATGAAAATGCTAATGCTGCCTGTCAAGCTGCTATTCGGCCACATAGAAAAAAGACTGATTTACAGGGTTATATATGTCTTTGTTCTGATATTGGAATTGCTTATCAACAAGGTCATGCTTTGGCTGCTGCTAAAAAGAATATTTCAGTTCAACAATATGTGAATCTGCGACAGAAGTGTTTTTCTTATGGAGGAACAGGTCATTTTGCTAAAAATTGTACTAAAGGGAGCAAAGATTTTGTTAATAATCCTAACGTGAAAATGCCAGATATATGTCCTAGATGTAAAAAGGGAAGGCATTGGGCAAATAATTGCAAATCAAAAATAGATATTAATGGTAAAAATTAAATCCATTAAATCCATACTGGATTCCTGATTATAGTTCACAGTCAGAGATTGTAAACACAGACTCAACTTCGATGCAGGGAAACGGATATCGGGGCCAGCCCCAGGCCCCCAAACCTGTACCCAAACCCAGACAAATTTATGGGGCACTCAAATTTGTTCCACAGACCAACAACTCCTCACAAGACAACACCAATCCGTTTCTGATCTCTGCAGAGCCACAACAGGTAGCGCAGGATTGGACCTCAGTTCCACCTCCTACACAGTATTAACACCTGAAATGGGGGTTCAAGCTCTTCCTACAGGAATTTTTGGACCTCTGCCAAAAGATACTTTCGGTCTTATAATAGACAGAAGTAGTTCTACTCTTAATGGTATTCAAGTTTTTCCAGGAGTTATAGATAATGATTATACAGGTGAAATTAAAGTCATGGCTTCTTCTCCTAAATTTATTAATACGATTCAAACTTGACAACGATTTGCACAGTTGTTACTTCTGCCTCTAATTCAGACATCTAATAAAATTATCTCTCAACAGAGAGGTAATAAAGGATTTGGCTCGTCAGATGTATATTGGGCAAAAGTTATTTCTACACATAAACCTCTCATGACCCTATGGTTAGATGGTAAAGAATTTTCTGGATTGATTGATACAGGTGCCGATGTTACTATTATTAAAAAAGAGATTTGGCCCAGAACTTGGCCTTTAGATGGCACTATGACTCACCTACAAGGCATAGGACAAAGTCAAAACCCGGAAAGAAGTTCAAAGTTATTAACTTGGAAAGATTTGGAAGAAAATAGAGGCACTATACAACCTTATGTTATAACTGGTTTACCGGTAAATTTATGGGGAAGAGATTTATTATCTCAATTTGGTATGACTATGGGAAGCCCTAATGATGTAGTCACTGCTCAAATGTTGAGAGGTGGATTTAAACCAGGTCAAGGCTTAGGTAAAAATAATACTGGAATGACGACACCTATAGAGACTACTCCAAAACTTGACAGGGCAGGTTTAGGCCATTTTCCATAGGGGCCATTGATACTCCTGTGACTCATGCAGAAAAAATTACATGGTTGTCTGAAGAACCTGTTTGGGTCAATCAGTGGCCTCTGTCTTCTATAAAATTAATGGCCGCACAACAGCTGATACAGGAGCAGCTTGACGCTGGCCATATAATTCCTAGTAATTCTCCTTGGAATACTCCTATTTTTGTTATAAAAAAGAAATCAGGTAAATGGCGATTGTTACAAGATCTTAGAGCAATAAATAAAACCATGATGTTAATGGGAGCTTTGCAACCAGGTCTTCCATCACCTGTTGCTATACCTTTAGATTATTTCAAAATTATCATAGATTTAAAAGATTTTTTTTTTACCATACCTTTACATCCTGATGATCAAAAACGATTTGCTTTCAGCCTTCCTGCTACTAATTTTAATGCACCCATGAAAAGATTCCAATGGTGTGTTCTCCCACAAGGCATGGCAAATAGTCCTACTCTGTGTCAATCTTTTGTTGCTCTAGCCTTACAACCGATAAGAGATCGATGGCCAGATATTTATATCATACACTATATGGACGATATTTTAGTGTCTGGTCAAAATGGTGGTAAAGTACTTCAATGTTATAAAGAACTACAGTCTGCTTTATCTAATAAAGGACTGCAGATTGCACCTGATAAAGTTCAATTTACAGATCCATATACATATTTAGGCTTTCAAATGAGAGGATCACAGGTTTTTTCACAAATTTAGAATTAAGATTAGATAAACTTAAAACTTTAAATGATTTTCAAAAACTTCTTGGAGATATTAATTGGCTTATGCCCTATTTAAAACTTTCTAAAAGTCAATTGAAGCCTCTTTATGATATTTTGCATGGAAATGCCAACCCTACATCTCCTCGTATACTTACACCTGAAGGTAGACAAGCTATACATATAGTAGAACAAGCTACTTTATCTCAGACAGTTACATTCATGGATTATGACAAACCTTTACAATTTATCATTTGTAATACACAATTATCTCCAACTGCTGTTTTTTGGCAAACAGCACCTTTAATGTGGATTCATTTACCTATCACACCTAAAAAAGTTATTGAACCATATTATAAAATGGTATCTGATCTTTGGGAAGAGAACAAGGCAGATGTTATTTTGGTAAAGAACCAGATGTTATTATTCAACCTTATACTAAAGATCAAATTAATTGGCTTATGCAAACTACTGAATTTTGGCCTGTTGCCTTGGCTTCTTATATAGGTCTTTTGGATAATCATTATCCTCCAAATAAACTTATTGATTTTGCCAATAAGCATGACTTTGTTTTTCCCAAAGTCACCACACTTCATCCATTAAAAAATGCATTATTAATATTTACTGATGGTTCTTCAATGGACATAGCTGCCTGTTTGTCATAATCAAAATTTAACAGTACAATTTCAAACCAATAGTTCTGTTCAATTGACAGTTACATGCTGTTATTGCTGTTTTTTCTGATTTTTCTAATCAATCATTTAGTATTTATACAGATAGTGTTTACATTGCACATTCTGTTCCATTGTTGGAAACTGCTGGTCAAATAAAAACTGTTTCTAATGCTGGAAATCTCTTTCGACAATTACAATCACTTATAACTTAGAGAAAACATCCTTTCTTCATTGGACATTTACGTGCTCACTCTGGATTGCCAGAACCTTTAGCCAAAGGCAATCATAAAGCTGACTTAGCTACTGGCCTAAATACAGTTTCTCTATTGGCTGTTGTCACTTTTCCTGATGATACTGGTAAAATTACCTTAGCACAAAATACACATCAATTACATCATCTTAATGCACAAACACTCAGACTGATGTATAATATTACTAGAGAACAAGCTAGACAAATTGTTAAAAATTGTCCTTCTTGTGCCATACACCTTCCAATTCCTCATTTTGGAGTTAATCCCAGAGGACTAATACCTAATGCATTATGGCAAATGGATGTTACTCATATTCCTGAATTTGGTACACTCAAAAATGTTCATGTGATTATAGATACTTTTAGTGGTTTTATTTTTGCCTCTCTTTAATCTGGTGAAGCTACTAGACATGTGATTAGTCATATACTTAATGCTCTCTCTGTCTTGGGATGTCCACAACAGATAAAGACCGATAACGGTCCAGGTTATTCCAGTTCTACTTTTTCTAAATTTTGTAAACATCTTAATATTCAACATATTACAGGTATACCTTATAATCCTCAAGGTCAAGGAATAGTTGAAAGAGCACATCTTTCTATAAAACTTACTATAAATAAAATAAAAACGGGGGAATGGTAACCCACAAGGGGGTCACCAAGAAATATTCTTTCTCTTGCTTTATTTATTCTCAATTTTTTAAAATCTGGATGCCAATGGACAATCAGCAGCTACTCATTTCTGGCATACAAAAACACAAAAAGACTTTGCTTCTGTACTATGGAAAGACACTATAACTAATTTGTGGCATGGTCCAGATCCAGTTCTCATCTGGGGTCGAGGATCAGTATGTATATACTCTAAAGAAATGAAATCTGCAAGATGGTTATCAGAATGATTGATAAAGCAAATAGATTCTAAACAACATATACAAGATACATTGAATGATGATTCTGAGAATGAAGAATTATCTTAAAGATATTAATGTTTAGGATTATTGCATATATACTGTTGATGTATAATTGCAAATTTACTTTTTATATTCATAAAAATAAGTATAAGACTAATTGTTAAAAATTGTTATTAAAAGTTTTGTTTATGTCCTTAAAAATTAAGAAAACCAAAAAATGAAGATTCTGTTCAGCCAGAGAGCTCCTGCCGGATACAGAATGCTCCCGAGGATGAGTGGTCTGGCCAACCGCTCGTTCTCGCTTAAAGGCTTTTAATGAATATTTTGAATGTTATGATGATAAGGACATAAACAATGAAATAATAAATTAAAATGAGACTTTTTATAAAACTGTTCTAATATCTAAACTCAAATTTGATACAAACAAAATTATGCAATTGACCATATAACAAAAAGTTTAAGTATTCCATTACACCAAGCATTACAAACAGTTCTTTCAGATGATGAATTCAAAAAATTGGATTCTGCAATTGGCAATTTTTGTCATCCTGTGGCATCTTTCTGTTGGTGGTCTTGGATCTCCCTCATGACAAGCAAGAATTGTAACAGCCAGACAAGGTAAGTTAGCCAAGCAAGGCATGTTTGGTGCTCCATGTGATTGTGAAGGAGGCACTATTACAATTAAACCTGAACAATATACCAGTTATACAGATTGCGGTAATAAAATATCCTACTTAACATAATTGAAAACTATAAAAGGAGTTTTCATACAAAGCTATAAATGTTATTATAAGCCTCCAGTAATACCCCATGGTCAACCAGGACTATGACCTAAAGAATGTATTACTTATTATGCTGCAATGCATTCTTCTTGTTATATATCAGTACAAGAATGTACAGGACTAGATAATAATGTATATTTTACAGCCATATTACAGCACACTGCCACTAATGCTCTTGGAGATGATTGGTTTAGTATTCCATGGACTTTTAAAAGTCATAAATATATTCAGGCTTCATGCCGTGGTACCCCAGGTAAACTGGTGTGCTGGAATAAAACTGCTCCGATACATATTTCTGATGGTGGCGGACCACAAGATAAAATTAGAGAAATTAATGTACAAAGATGAATGGAAAATGTTATAAAACAGATATCTTTAAAATCTTTAAAAATTAATCATCATATTTTGACATTTTCTGAATTACAAGAAAATGATTCAAATGTTCAAACCTCAGATATTTTGATGGCTACTTTAATGGTTCTTAATGTGTCTAATCCTAAATTAGCTAAGAAATGCTGGCTATGCATAAATCAATGTACATTCATACCTCTTGCTATTCTTTCAAATTTTACTCTATATAGTGTTTTAGATCCTACACATCCCAACTGCACCCTAAGCTTACCATTTAAAATTCAACCTGTAGCTGTTAAATTTATCTCCTGTATACAAGGAAGTTTTCAGAGCAACAAGAATGCGGTTGATAGGCTGGGGATATAGCTCAGTGGAATAAGCACTTGCCTAGCAAGCGCAGGGTCCTGAGTTCAATCCCCAGTACCGCCAAAAAAAAAAAAAGAATGCGGTTGGTGTTGGATCCGTTACTTTTACTGATTGTAGTCAAACAATTACTTATAGTTCTTCTATTTGCCTTCCAAGAGGACAAGTATTTGTCTGTGGAGGAAATCTAGCTTTTACCTTTTTACCTGATAATTGGACAGGATTATGTGTTATAGCTACCTTATTACCCGATATAGAAATTGTACCTGGGGATGAACCTATTCCCATTCCCAGCTTTGATTATGCAATAGATCATCCTAAAAGAGTTAAAAGAGTAGTTCAATTTATTCCTTTATTAGTAGGATTAGGAATTTCAGGAGCTTTAGTTACAGGTTCAGCAGGAATAGGAGTTGTTGTACATTCTTATAACAAGCTTTCTAATCAAATAGTTGATGAAGTTCAAGCTTTATCTAGTGCTATTCAAGATATCCAAGATCAGATAGATTTTTTAGGGGAGGTAGTCCTCCAAAACAGAAGAGGATTAGATCTTTTAACTGCAGAACAGGGAGGAATTTGTTTGGCATTACAGGAACGCTGTTGCTTCTATGTAAATAAGTCTGGCATCGTTCGAGACAAAATAAGTAGACTTCAAGAAGATTTGATAAAGAGACGAAGAGAATTACTTGAAAATCCACTTTGGAGCATGTGGAATGGAATTTTACCCTATCTTCTCCCTCTGTTAGGGCCCTTAATTGTGATATTATTAATCATTTTATTTGGACCCTGTATATTCAACAGATTGGTGGCTCTTGTTAAACAACAAGTGACTAATGTATTGGATGCTATTGAAATGAGACGGCTTCAGGTCCATTATCACAGAATTGCTATAGACCTCGAGAAAGCAAAGCGTAACGATGCCCAGTAACATCGATGGGCTGTTTCGGCTTTCTCACCTTGGTGCGCTGGACTGGACAGCCAGAGACGGGCAACTGGAGGCTCACGTGTGTTATCAGCTACCGCACAAGACAGGAGCAAGGCCGTTTGCTGCCTTGGTTTCCAGTGACGGGTAAGGTATAGTTTGAATCCACGCGAAAGCATCCTGACCTAAGATAGGCACAGTCCCCTCAAGGAGATTTGGTCTTTTAATAAATAAAATAAAAAAGGGGGACCTGTGGGAGACTGCCGAGAGACCTGCGGTCGGCATCCATCTTAAAATGTATCAGCCATCTTAAGACCCTTGAGTTTAGTTTCAGTTTCTATCCTGAGTTAAGCTTCTATTTTCTCTGAGCTAAGTTTCTGTTTCCCGTAAATCATATTATGTAACCACATGCTATCGCCTGATGCCTGGACCTCCCTCGCGCGATGTCTGGACCTCCCTCCGTTGCCTAGTTACCCACTGACATCAATCCCCACTTCCACACTGTATATAAACCCGAGACTTCTGCCTAATAAACGGGGCTTGATCAGAATTTTGTCTTGCCTCCGTTTCTCGTGTCCCTCTTGTCTCCTTTTCACCCCACTCTCCATCTAGGGTCTCCGCTGACTACCCGCGGGTCGGGACACCCCATGATAAATGCAAACACTGTGCACTGCACATATGCACTGATAAAAAATGTAAACAATAAATACCAGTTATAGAATATTATTACGATTTTCTTTTCTGGTACAACCTTAATAAACTTCACTTATTCACATCCTCCTACACATAGATGCATTTAGTAACTCAAGAATCCCTTATGGCCAGCGCTGTGATCCTGATGTAAAAGGCAAAAGAGTTATACAATCTGAAGGAAAAGCAGAGTGCAAGTGAGCCTGCTGTGAGAAAGGCTGGGTGCTGGCACGATGAGATTCAAGGTACCAAGTTCTACCCCGGAAGCACTCCAAGTTTTACTGAGTGGTAAGTAGAGTGTTGAGATTATTACTTGAGTTTCTGTTTCATAAAGAAAGTACTGAGTAAGAATGGTAAATCACACACACCAGTTTAAAACATGGTGTGGTTTCCCTCTTACCAGAAACCCAAAGCAGGAATAAATCAGAGGACAATGAAAGATGGACAATACGGAGCTAGACCCTTCCCAGTGGGAAGAGAACTAGGAGGAAGGAGGGGGGGAGGCGGCGAAGGGGATTCAGAACTAAGCTGTGTCATTTACACGCTCAAACCCGCACAGTGAGTGTCTGAGAGTGATGGACTGCTAACATGTGCTGACAAAATAGAATCAAAAATAAAGAATGAGATACACATTTTGTCCAAGATTAAAAGGTAATGAATTTCCCTAAAAATAATGAACAGGTGCTAGCCCCATCCTGATAGGTGTGGCTCAGGACCACATGCAAAGAAAGAACAGGACTGTCTCAAATGTAGTGTAAGATCAGCAGTCATCCTGCAAAATTGAGTAAGAAATACTTCAGATTTCATTTTAATAGTATTTAAGAAATGTCAATGTTATTTATAAAATAATAAATATCAATTGTTATTTATTAAGACATTTAACATGGTGTATAGTATAAAAATTTATTCACAGCCCAATGCATATTTTTTTTCTTCTGGTAAAATCTCCATATTCTAAAGTTGTGATAGGTGCTAAATTTATATGGAAATCAATACTGCCATAAACAAAAGAAATCAGAACAGACTAGTGAACAGTTTATTAAACAAACCTGCCACACATGGAAAACAATTTTGAATAATTTACAAGTAATTTTCTTTTCACTAAAACGTAAGTTTCATTTCTTTCTTAGATGTTGCCTTTTCAGATCTCTTTCAAAGATGTCCATTAAACCACAAGCACCAGAAGAAAAAGACTCAATGCACTCACTTTTATATTTTACATAAATTCTTTTCAGAACATGCTAATCTGTCTCCTCAAGCCCAGCCCTGTAAATGGATCCATCTCAAAAGCAGCATTTTAATCTCTGAAATGTGAGCGAATAACACATCAGCTACCGCAGAAATAAATCCTTTCTGTACTGGAAAGTTTCACAGCTACAGGTTTATATAATAAGAGGAAATTATGGACCAAGGAAAGAATTTCCGTTTATCTGTCATAATATTGAAGACTAGAAAAGAAGGAAAACCCTTAAACCTTCAGTCATCAAAAGCTCTGACAACTCAGAGTAAGATGTAGGTGAATAATAGAATAGTTAGCATAAGGGGAAAACTGTTACTGCCCCTCAACATATTCTACAAAATATATGCTCTTGAAAGACTTCTGCTAGGTATGGTGGCTCATACCTATAATTCCAGCCTTTGGGAGGCTGAGTCAGTAGGGTCACCCTGAGTGTGAAACCAGCCTGGACTATGTGGTGAGTTCAGGGCCATCCTAAACTGCATAGCAGGACCATCCAAACAAAGCAAAGCAAAACAAAAGAAAACAAAATGTTATGTTAGTTTATTATATGTAAAATCTATGGTGAGTGCATGTCAAAAGTGTGTTTAAAATAATGCAAAATGTTTTCTTCCTATCAATAACTATTATTCAATCATTTAAAAAATTATTTTATTTCAGTATGAGGTTTTCCTTCTCCCCCTGTTACCTTGTGTGGATTACTACTTTTAAAAGTACTCAGCAATGAGTGAAAATTAAATTTAGACTACATATATTAGAGATTAAGTTGTACACTGTTTTGAAGTGACCTGCGATTTTAATGAATTCAACAGAAAAAAGAGATACTCACCCATCCACATTCACTGCAGCACTATTGACAATAACCAAGATATCTACTCAGCCAAGGAGCACCTCATCAGAGAAGAGATATCAAAAGGATGGTGTGCACAGACATCGCTGGCTCTTCAGGGGAATAAAATCTTGCCATTTGTAGCAAAACTGATGGAACGTGAAGACATGATGTTAAGTGAAGTAAAGACAACACAAGGAATGCAAATATTGCCTGTTTCCTCTCAAGTGTGAGTGCAGAAATGTTGGTCTTAATGTAGGATAGGGATTATTCGAGATTGAGAAAGGAGAGATGGATAAAGAAAGATAGGATCTGAGCAGTGCATGCCGTACACATGCTTTACAATATCATCCGAAACCCATTCATTTGTATAATTAATGTAAGTTAATACAAACTAGACTGACAAGTTCCAAAGTCAGTCATTTCTACTTAAGTACATGATTTTTTAATAGAGAGAAACATAAAATGTAACGCATTAACCAGATATTGTTTCTGTTGCTTAAAAACTAAAACCTTGGCTACTTTTAGCAATATTCCACTCTGCCATCTTCCCAGGGAGTGAATGTGCTGTAGCAAAGTGTCTTTCTGGTCAGAAGTGGCTTTAGGAATTACTAATCTGCCCTTTGCCAGTCAGAGCAGTAGGGTAGAAGCAAGACCAGCCCACCGGAAGGAGTATTTTCTTTCTCAGTGTGACGGCATTTTTAGCTCACTTTTGCTTAGGAAAACAAATTTGCATATTTAACAAATTTGAATTACAACCAATTCATATTGCTTTTATGTCTAAAGGTCAACACAAATTAGTAGTAAAACTGCTCTGTGTGCCATGTTTGGGGATAACTTGAACATCACCTCTGAGTTGTAATGGAAGTGTGCACCACTCTTTGTAGATTTCTCAATGCCAGGATTCCCTTATCATTTAAAGACTAACCCTGATTAAAGATTCAAGATAGGGTTTTCATCTGCAGGCCAGGGATTGGAAAAGACTGATGATCTCCATCCTGGCTCTTAACTTTGGTGGCCTTGCACATTAATAACTACCACTGAGCTCTTGGAGTATTAAAGACAGTTTCTTTCCAGTAATACATTGAGCTTTTCTATCTTTTGAATAACTGAAATAAGTTTAGAGTTCTTTCTATAAAGATGTCTTTATTTTCATGCTGCTGATGTGTTCTTCTGAGGGCAAAGACTAAAGACGTAGTTATGGTTAGTTCACTGAATTGTGCCTATTCTAAGCCTGGAGCGAGGGGAGTGTATCCAAGTGATGACCCTTCAGTCACCTCAGCAACCTGGAGTAGGACAGTCCAGGAAGAGATCCTCACATTCGGGGTACCGCAGAGCCCAGGAACCCATGGACCAAGAGTAGCCTTAGGAAGAGTCAGAGCAAAGGAGCGTTTGTCTCTCGTACTTTCTAAAATTTCAGTCTAGGAATATGTTCTATGGCCTCATACTCACTCAAAATGCCCTCTAGTCATCCCAGAAATTGCTCAGAAAATATCCTTTAGATGTGACTTCTATATAATATCATCTGTGATACTTACAGTGATTTGAGTTTTCACTTAAACTTTAGTTCTTCAACATGTTTGCCTCTGGGTTTGTGTACTTACCTCAGTCTAATGTGTAAATGCACATAGAAAATGTCTCAGACTACATGATTGCCCAAGAGGGTCTCTTACTTATTTGAAGTCAGGTTGGATGCTTACACTTTATTATACCTGGAAAAGAAACTGATTCTCCTTCTACCCTGCTCCCCCCAAAGCATATGAAGGTCCTGTAGCTAATGGGAAGATGAGCTGTTAGCTGTGCGCATGTTGACTTTTCTCCCCATAATTGAGAGCATTCCCCATAGCCTTTGTACTTACATTTGAGAGTAATGAACAGTTTCATTCATTCTAGAAGCTGACACTCCCCTGAGTGCTTTCAGAGAGCTTAATCTTGGCCTCTACAAAAGTAGACTTGATTTAATGGATATTGAGGCAAGGGACACAGAGACGGTAAAGAGAAAGTTTCTAAAAGAGACACTGTAACTTGCCATTTTGATGTTTATCTGAACAACTACTTCACTTTACTACAAGAAGAAAGAAGGCCCTTAAAGCAAGGCACCACAGAATTTTAACTAACAAAATCCCATCCGTGTTTTCTTTTCAATTTATGAGAGCTAGTAAAACTTAAAAGAATAAGTCAGTTAAGAAACATGGAATATAAAATTAATGAATAGCTTCACTGAATGTCTTCAGACTGCAAGCAGGCATTTCTGAGCCGGTCTTCTCAACGCTAAGTATGCTTTCATTAAGAAGACTCATCCCGTTGTGCTTAGCTAAGACTGTCAAATTACTTTTCTCTCTCTTTTTATATTTCTCTCTGTCAGCCATAAAGGCATATTTATCGCTTTTGTTTTCCATAGAAAGAAGAGTAATTTGAACTCTTTTCCTTAATCTCTAAACCTGAATCATTGAAATGCTGGTCTAGAATGGCGTCCCACATCACTGTGACAGCTATTACGCAAGGGCTAAGCGTTGTCATTTTCTACCGCATTTCCTTCCCCGGGACACTCTGACATTAGAAAATAACTGCACCTACCAAGTTAATTCATTTAAGTACCTGGCAGGCCGTAGACAATTGACTTTTCTCGGAAGGTCCATTCACAGGGAACACTGTTCTAAATCAGACTTCCTATGGGGACCACACATAAGTTATTTTAGGACTCAAGATGCTGAAGGTTAATACTTGCCCCTTGTTTTTGCAGACAAGACCAGTTTGTATGGACTAGAGACAGATTTTTCTCAGTCTCCACTGGGCACTCATTCATGGCCTTACACAGGAGCCAACAGAGCAAATTTTGAAGCAGGGATATTGAAATTAGGCAAATCCACATCTGAGTCTGCCTTGTTACAGTTCTGCTATACTATTTTTAACAAAGTACTCAACATCCGAGAGTCTGATTTCTCCTCTCTGATATGCTAGCTGTCCTTTGAAATCATTATAACAAGTATGATGCAGTTTGAAAATAGTAAAGTATTCATCATAAGACATTAAACTATAATTTGAAATCAATATTTTCATTACAACTACTGCCGTCAGACCATGGAAAATCCCTTCATGTCTAAAATTTGATCTTGCCTGAAAAATGAAATCACAATAGTAAGTTCATGATTTGTGGGTCCAGATCCACTTGAAGAACAAATGAGGTGATGGTTTTCTTAGGGAACTCCTATATTTCCTAAACCTCAAATATGAGCATATACATTAATAAATACTAAAAATGATATGTGATCACAAACACTAAAAAGAAACAAAGCACAACATTCTTTAAAATATTGTGGGTTGTGACATTCATGAAATGACGAGTGACTGAGAAATTTTGCCACATGAGCTGGGATCAGTCCAGATGTACATTCCAACCCCATGCTTATGCCTTTGTTCCGTGTCTGTGAGGAAGACACTGACTTTCTGCGTGCCTCAGTTGCTGTGAAGATAAGAAGTTCCCATGGAATGTGGGTGAAATTAATGATGGTACTTGCAGGCTTACTGCAGAGAACCTGGACGCCTAAGTAAGAGAATGAGGGCAGTGTAGCAATTTCTTTTCCAAACATTGTTTTGCAAACACTACATTAATCATTGACCAAGAATACATATCTGAGCTTCACCACATGTGTACACACTGTTTTCTATTCGGAGAAAGGAGAGGTACAAAGGCTTATCAACTTACAACTACAGAGCAAGTGTGATATGTGGTACAATGCTGCAGTCATATAGTTATCTCTAATATTATATAAGGATACAATTAACACCAGGACAGATAGGAGTGTCCTAGACCCTGTGATATATGTCAACCATCACTAAAAGAACTCCTGCCTGTTCACCATCTTTCCCCCTTCCCACGACCTTGCTAATCACCATACAAAACTTTTCATTACTCACAAAATATCCCTGATCCCTCACGTAATGAACTCAGTATACTCATTTGCTATCTCAATTCATCATAATGTCCTTGCTAGTTACTATAACAGTCATCATATTTCAAATAATAAAATAAAACTCAATGAGGCTGGGATATTTCTCCAGATTCATTTGTCAAGGACTTTGAGGATGTGTGAATACAACCAGGGACTTTCTCATTGCAACACCTATGTTTGCTCTACCAGATTAATAGTTTTTACTGCAGAATTTTGTACATATCTAAGAACTCTAAAGCTTCCAGATAGCCAGCAATTCCCCAAGGAAAGAGAACCAAAAATGTCTAAATTGTAGGTTTGATTTTATCTCCTAGATATTAATGATTCCTTAAAGAAAAACAACCCTAAATATACCACTTTTTAAATATGCAAGGAGCGCTCTTTTATTTGTGTTTCCCTCACAGAATAACTGACTCTGGGTAACTTATTTATGAAAATGAGATATTTTTTTCTCACAGTTCAGAGGGTGAGAAGTCTGGGAACCAAGTGAAGTGTTGGGTTGGTGTTGTTGGTACGTTCTTACATGGCGGTGGATGGAAGACTAATACAGGACCAACTCCCTGCATCGAGCCCCTAGTCCCGCTGAGAAATATGGGGAGACAAGATGGCGGAGCAGTGGGTGCCAGCTGCTGAGCTTCCCCAGGACAATGTGGCTGGAGGACAGAGACTTGGAGAAGAACCAAAGAGTGAAGGGAGGGTGCAGGGAAATGACGAGGGAACTGATGGAAGAGAAGAAAAGAGGAATAAGCAATACAGAAGAGGTGGCCCCATGCCACAGAGCAGAACGGTGAAACTAATAACTTCTGCTCATGGAGAACAGCATGAGGGCCAGGAGAATCTTACCCAGCTGAAGACAGCGGGAAGAAGGCAAGACTGACTCCCCAGCAGCCCTCCAGGAGCAGCAGTTGTTGAGTGACTGTGGTCTAAGTACCTCAGGTTACACTTGTGTAGAGTACAGGCTGGTGGATATGCCACGATGGGGAAAGCCAGGGTGTTTGAACTCAGTCCCAGAGCAGCCCCTTAGGGGTGGCTTCACACCACCGAGTTCTCGTGAGGGAAGGAAGCCCATGGAGATGGGGGGGATCATGCTGAGCCCTAGAGAGTGGTGATCACCACCTGGGTTCCCACCATCTGACAGCAGTTTTTGCCTGATTTACACAAGATCAGAGGCTCACATTAGTACCCTTTCTTACTGGTAACAGGAGTCACAAAGCGAGGTGCTCTGGTAGCTTCACGGATAGGTACAAGCCCTGATAGATACCACTAAAACAGATTCACCTGTTACTGCTGCATTTGAATTGTTTAAATAGGAATAATCCTGACTCAGTGGACAATTTCGTGCCAGTGAACTTGTTTGCCGAATCTACCATCACACCCAGGAGAGAGACACCAAGAGTCCAAGAACTCAGACTGGGTCCAAACTGCAAAAAAGCCTGCAACCTGGCAGACAAGTTGAGTTAACCCTGGTTTTTCCCGTGAATCAGAGAAGCGATTAGCGTATGAGTACTCGGACTTTCTGGTAAAGAAGCGCCTTGGGAATCATATATATAATGTCTCATTTGAATATCTAATATACATATAATGTCTCATTTGAATATCTAATATATGTTCCCATCAGATATCTTATTGGTTTAAGTTTCTGTATGTTTGTTGAGTTATTTGGTAATGTGGGGTTAGGTGCTGCTATTGCTTCATGTGTGTATTAGATAGTTACTCTTGTGTATTTATTCTTCCAGTGGCTCTGATTTAATAGATGTCTGGGATCCCTTGTCTTAGCTCTTTATCTAGTTTTGTCACTTCAAACCCCTGAAGCAATATTAATTATCAATATTAATTATTAATTATTAATGTTAATTACTAACACATATCTTTATTCTTTTACCAAATATGTAAACACCTTCTCCTAAGTTTTTTAATTCCCCACACTCGGCCTCCTCACAGTTGCTCATGTCTTCACAAGGATAATCCCTTGATCCTCCACCCTAAAACCTTGGCTTTTCCACATCTTACCTAGTTATTGTCTTTCCTATGAGCAAGTACTGATAACTACAGAGACTCTCTCAATTACAAAGTGAACCCCATTCCCCACATCTCATCCTTGGCCCCACAGAATATCCTCTGAAAATTCTCCATACTGAACCTGCAGCTCAACTAAAAGTACCTCAGTATCAACCTTTTTTTGTCCACAAGTAGTCTCCATTTCAAACCTCCCCCTCAGTGCCTGACGTGACTCACCCAGACACTCCATTCTCCCGACCCCACCCACCTGCCTCACTGTGGAGCAAACACAAATAATAAACAGTAACAGAGAACTTGGAGCACAGACAAAGGGAGGAAGGGCAACTGCAAAGACTGTCATGTTGAAGTGTTATAAGATTGAACATGTGATTGCTGTTATAAATAGAAGGATTTGTTTCTGAAAAATATAGGGACAGAGTTAAAACTACCATTTGCTGAAAGTAAATAACAGAAGGGGTAAGGACTAGCATTGGGCACACAGAGCTGAAAATTATTCACAGGGAGGCAAAAATCTTACTAGAAATCTCCATATAAGCCAAAACTCTCCTCACTTCTCTAGTTCCTAACCTATTGTTACTCTCACCAAAAAAATTGTGGAGGAAAAAGAGAGAGGGACACATATAGGTTCATATACATTATAGGTTCATATATTCAAATAAACACAGATACAAGTAGGAGAATTGGGAAACAAGGAAATAGAAGATCTCCAACCTCCTTCAACTGTCCCAAACCAGAGAGGAGGGTCACAAAGGGAGAAGAAAACAAAAAATAGTTGAAATCTATTAAAAGTTCTTAGAACAAATGAAGAAGATGAGTTCAACGAGAAAATTTCCAAATAATTACACTTAGTATACTGAGAGTAAATTTCAAAGAAATAGGTGAAAAATGGAAGCACCTAACCAAAACAGTTAAAAAAATTAAAAAATAGATTCAACAAGGCTCTGGAATCCTCAAAAAGACGTAAAATACAAATATCTGAACTAGAAGACAATACAGAATTCATACATTACAGAAATGAACAATTCCAGACAGAATGTCTGATTTTGAGGAGAAAAGTGAATTACAATAAAGAGCTCAAGGAAACCAAAAAGAAAATAAGAGAACAAGAGAAGACTATCTAGCAGCTACTAGATGACTAGAAAAGACCAATCTAAGGCTAAATGAAGTTAGAGAAAATCTAGAATATTGCCCAGATAGAATCACTAACATGCTTACAGAAATTATAGAAGAAAATTTCCCATATAAAAGAAAAGATTTTAAAATACAAGTAAATGGTACTTATAGAACATAAAACAATAATGATGGAGGAGAAGTTCATCAATGCATATTCTCATGAAATACACAGATACCTAGCAAAAAACTAGAATTTTAAAAGTAGTCAGAGAAAAACCAAAAAATCACATGCAAATATAAACCAATTAGAATCACAGCAGATGTTTTAGTGCAAATCGTGAAGGCCAGAAGAGCTTGAGTAAAGTATTTTAAACCCTAAAAACAAATGACTTCATCTGAGTAAAGCTATCCAAAATAGATGGAGAGATAATCTACTTTCATGAAAAATACTAGGTGAGAAGATATATGAGTACTAAACCAGCTCTAGAGAAAATACTCAAGAATATTTTCACCAGAAACAACTAATTGGGACATCTGAAAACACAGAGGAAATTAATGAGGTCAAGGAAAAACAGCAACAAAAAATGAGGAAAAGGAAACAAATGATAATATACCAATACTTAAATAAAGCAATGATTGCCAATAACAACACTTTTCAGTAATCTCTCTCAATGTTAACAAGCCTCAACTCCATAATTATAAGACACAGACTGCCACACTCATTCATAAAACAGAATCCAACAATCTGTTGAATTAAAAAACCTATAATCAAAAAAAATTTATAGACTAAAAATTAAAAGATGAAAAATAACATTTACTGCCCCAGGACACCAAAAACAAATAGGGGCAGCAATTCTAAAATCATACACAGTAAACTTCAAGGTAAAACTAATTAGAAGAGGCAAAGAAGGTCACTGTATACTAGTTCAAAGAACAAGCCAACCAGAAGATACAACCTTGATAAACCTACATGAGCCAAATACTAGAGCACCTATCTTCATAAAACAAAAACTGCCGAAATTAAAAACTCAATGAACATGAATATAATATAGTAGGAGATTTTAACACCCCACTTTTCACAGTTTCATCAACTAAACAAAAAGATCACTAAGGAAATTTCAAAGCTGAACCATACCTTTGAACATATGGATTTAATGGATATATGCAGTGTACTTCACCTTTCTACACAGAGTATACATTCTTTTCACTAGCACATGGCACTTTTTCCAAAATACATCACATACTGTCTACAAATCTTTCTTAAGTAAACATAGAAGCATTGAAATCATAACATGCATACTGACAACTGTGTAATGAAAATAAAAATCAGTGACAGAAGAAATTTCAGAAAAGGCAAGAGATCCTGGAAAATTAACAACATACACCTAAACAACTAACGAGTCACAGATGAAATCAGAGAAGAAATTTTCAAATTTCTGGAAGTCAATGACAGTAACTGTAGAATTCAATGAAACCTCTGGGAAACTGAAAAGAGTTCTAATAGGAACATTTACCAAATCAATATTCACATTAGGAAAATAGGGCAAGCTCCAAAAAATTACCTTGTGAGGAATCTTATGATACTTGAGAAACAAAAACAAACCAACAGCAAACTGAACTTAAGGACAGAAATTAAAAACATGAGACTGGAAACCAATGGAGTTGAGACAAAATATTATGAAAATTTTTAACAAGTTGAACATCTGGTTCTTTGAAAGAATAACCAAAATAGATAAGTCTTTAGCAAGAGGCACTAAAGGAAACAGAGAAAAGAATTATCAATGCTGAAATGGAAAAGGTGAGATTACAACAGACACTGTTGAAATCTAGAAGGTAGTAGTAACCCAAGAAAACATATATATGCTGAATAACACAGTAGTAAGCAATGAAATTGGCTCCGTAATAAAGAATTTACCAACTAGGAAAAGTACTGGACATGAAGTATTCATTGCCGAATTCTACAAAATCTTTAAGGATGTTATATCACCAATATTCCTGAACTTTTTCAAATAAATTGAAAGGGATAGAGTGCTTCCAAATTCACTTAAGAAGCCAACAGCACCCTGATCCCAAAACAGGAAAGGAAAATCTATAGGCCACTAACTTTAATGAACTAGATGCAAATATCCTCAACAAGATATTAGCAAATAGAATGCAGCACCTTATCAAAAAAGATGATATATCCTTATGATGTAGCGTTCATCCCCGAGATGCAAGGATGGTTCAACATACATAAGTCAATAAATTTAATGCATCACTTAAATGGGAGCAAGGTTAAAAATCCACATGATCATATCAATAGATACAAAAAGGCTTCTAACAAAATCCAACACCCACCTTCATGATAAAAATGCCTAAAGAAACAGTTATAGAAAGACTATTCCTGAATATGATAAAGACTATTTATGATAAAACAGTAGCCAATGCCATACTAACTCAGGAAAAAATAAAAGCATTTCCTCAAAACCAGGAACAAGACAAGGATATTCACTATCACCTTTTCTATTCAACATAGTGCTTGAAACATTAGCCCAAGCAATTAGGCAAGAGAAAGAAATGTCTTAGTTACTTTTCTCTCCTTGCTGAGACAAAATACCTGATGCTCAAATTTAAGGGGGAAAGGTTTATTTAGTGCAGTTTGTCGATGTGTTTGTCTGCAGTCAGCTAGCTCTAAGGCTGGCTGGCACAAGGCATCAGGGTAACAGTTCATGGTGTCAGAAGACAGCAAAAGCATCAAGGGAGAGAGAGAGAAGAGACAAGCCTCTTTGGTCCCTTATATTGTATGCAATCTACCCACACTAGGGTGCGTGTAGCATTCCCACATTAATACCAACATTAGACCATGAATCAATCATACACTGTAGATTCAGCTACCTTTAAAAGCCCACGTCTCATGGTCACATGAGGCTTTGGAGGGACATCCAAACACAAACCCTAACAGAAACAGAAGGACTACATACAGAAGGGGAAGAACTCAAATGATCATTACTTGCAGATAACAAGATACTGTAGATAGAAGACCCAAGTAGTTCCACCAAGAAACTCTGAGAATTTATAACCAACTTCAGCAAAGTAGAAGATCAATAAACAAAAATCATTAGCATTTATATATAACAAGAATAAACTGGGCAAGAAGGAAATCATGAAAATAATACCATTCACAGTGGCTTCAAGAAAAATGAAATACTAGTAAGTAATGTGAAAAACCTCATCAAAGAAAACTACAATGTTCTTAAGCAGAAGATCAAAGAGGACATGAGAAACTGGAAAGATGTCCCTTGCTCCTGGATAGGCAGAACCAATATTGTCAAAATGGCTATACTGTACTTCCAAAACTCTTATGCAGATTCAAGGCAGTCCCACTCAAAATACCAACAGCATGACTTACAGATGTAGAGAAAACAGCCCTAGAATTCACACAGAATTGAGAAGAGACTCAGAATAATGAAAGTAACCCAGGCCAACAAGAGCAAAGCAGGAGGCACAGCAATACCCAGCTTCAAGCTATACTACAAAGCAATAGTGATAGAAAAGGCATGGCACTGTAATAAAATCAAATTGATCAATGAAACAGTATTGAGGCTACAAAAACCTCTATAGTCATATTCAAATATCTCATCTTTGAAAAAAAATGTCCAAAAGCAAATGTTGGAGGAAAGATAAGCCCATTCAACTGATGGTGTTCGGAAAACTGGTTATCTGCTTTAGAAGAACTAAATTTGACTCTTATCGTTCATTATACACTAAATTAAAACCAAATTGGATAAAAAATCTAAACATTAAAGCAGAAATATTAAACCTTTTGAAAAATGAAATAGGTAAAACACTCAAAGACATAGCTATAGGAAAGGATTTTCTAAACAGTGTCAATCATACAAGAAATAGCAGCAAGAATCAACAAATGGGATTATATTAGACTAAGAAGCTTCAGCACAGCAAAAGAATGAATCGGTAGAGTGAAAAGACAACTACAAAATGGGAAAATATTTTACCAGCTACTCCTCAGACAGAGAGATATTTAGAATATTCAAAATGTTTGAGAAAAAAAATCCAAACGTCCTAAAATTAAAGACCCAGCCAAGAAATAGTCTATAGAAATGAACAGAAGCTTCACAGAGGAAGAAATATAAATGATCCACAAATACATGAAAAAGTATTCAATATCTCTGGCCACAAGGTAAACGCAATTTTAACACTGCTAAGGGTCCCACTGGTTAGGAATCTTACATTAGGAAATCATTAAAAATAAATTAGGAAATGAGGAAATCAAACAATAACAATTCTGGTATGGCTGTGGTAGAAGTGGAATCCTCCTGAATAGTTGGTGGAAATGCAAATGAGTACAACCATTATGAAAACAGTGTGGGGATTTCTCAGAGAATGGAAATTAGAAATTCCACATGGTCCAGCTGTCCCACTGCTAGGTATCTTCCCAAAGAGTTTGCATCATCCTACTACAGTGATACATGCACACCAATATTTATAGCAGCACAACTTGTCATAGCTAAATCCTGGAAGCAGACTGTATACTCACCACAGATTACTGGATAATGCAAATGCAGTGTTTATATATAAAGGAATACTGCTCAGCTAGAAAAATTACAAATATGACACATTTTTAGGAAAATGGATGCACTTGGAAAATAAAATATTGGGTGAAATGAACTAGACACACAATTTTAAAGACCATATGGTATCTTTCATTTGTGAGAGGAAAAGTATAAACTAGACAGAACGGGATGAGGGGACAGATCCCTTGCAATGGGGAAGTAGCCCAGTGGAACAGGGTGAAGAGCAGAGGAAAGAGAAATGGGAGGGATAAAGATGGACCATGAACAGGGTCCTAGTAACCCTGATTAATGTAAACTCTGTCTGCCGTGACATGAGCTAAAACCAATGCCATCTACCAGTATGCAAAAGTGGATAGGGGAACTTATGGAGTAGGGTGAGGTAGGGGAAGGAGAAGGGGATTTTACAAAATAAGCTGTAATATGTACATGTATCTACACCCCAATATGGTTATCACAACCTGCATGAGTTGCAAACATGTACTAATAAAAAAAGAAAAAAAAGAGAAAATTTACAGGGGAAAAATTCAAATAACAATAATCCCATATGATGCCTAAGTACTGTGAGGATGTCTATAGCACTGATTACTAAATTAACTGACCAACCATTTGTCAAATATATTTCTGCATTCTGTGCTACAAATAGAAGAATCAATTTTGCCTTTACATTATTCATTATAGACATTCTACACCTACACAAATTATAGAAAAGCAGAGAACAGTAGCATTTGTAGATGGAAGGAAGGAAGTGAACAGGGAAAATGAGACTAGAATTAAATAGCCTCGGGGGACTCAGAGGAAAGAGTAACATAGTTGTCCCAAAGCAAATGAGAAAAGAGCTTTCTGGAAGAAGGAAGTACATGGTCTCAGCATTGGGTACCTCAAGGGAACTCGTATCTTCAATAAGACTGTGCCATGTAGCTCTGAGGGACTCACCAGGTGGTTACTGGTAACATTGCAAAGGAACTGCCATGGAGTAGTAAAGTCAGAAATCATACTACAATTCATCAGTAACTGGAAGTGGAGAAAGTGGAAGATTCTGGGCAGACAAATCATATAGGCACATGTTTCTTTTCCTGGGAACAGGAACACAGTAAGCCAGGAAGAGCTTTAGGAGGGTATGGGGTCAACAAAGGACTGCCAGAGTCAACTTGCGACAGGTACTTCCCTTTAAAAGGAAAAATACTAACGCAGTGTTTGTCAGTATTCTTATTATAGACCCTTTAAGACACTGCTTCCTTAGCCAGTCAGGAGAAGTTGGGAACCAGACATCTGCATTTTTGTCCAGCTCCTCTGTTGATCCACATGGACACCACTGTTTATATGGTTTATACGCTCCAGAAATGCAATTACTTTCTACAATAAAGTGACAAACGCAGAAGATGACCTATGTACTTTTCACACTAAAATCACTGAGAATAGTCAGGATCATAACTTGCCTTGGACTATATCCCTAGGGATTTTGAGGATAAAGTGGGAATTTTTCTAGATATGGAGTCTATAGTGTCACACATTTTTCCTGAGTTCCCAGGCACCAGTATGGAGTCAGAGCACATGAGTTGCAGGCGTTCTCCCCTCCTAAGGTGTCCTGAGGGAGAAAGTTACTGTACCGTGAAGTCCCTTGGTCTCTTCTAGATAACAATATTCACTTTCTTTCTATATTCCCGTTAGACTCTGTCACAAACACTGGATAGCACGACTGCCATTCCATACATTTCCCTTTTGCTGGGTGACACCTCCCCACCAGGTGTCTTGGAAATGCCACACTTCTTCCCTCCAAGAAACCCTAATCTCTCTTCGAAGGTGTGCTTAGTTTATATTAATTCTTTCTGTTTGTGTCCTTTCTCTAGAACTGCTCCACGATTTCATTTTTTTAAATTATCCAAGTCAAGTCCTTTTTGTTTGAGGATAGCAGTTTAGATAAGCTTTGAAAACCACAATGTTCTAGACCCAAATTCCACCTCCTGTGCCCAAGTATAGCAAATTTCTTCCAAAGCTGATTTCTTCTTATTCCTTTGTGAAATGGTATCAATAATATATACTGTGTAATGTTAGTAATTAATACACTGACACATGTATAATATTATTTGAGAGGGTATAATTGTGCAATGAGCCATCTATAGCTCTTCTAATCCAAAACGTTACATTGAGGGGATAAAGCTACTTGATGTGGTACAATCTCATCGTGTTTCTTATTTAGTGTCTGACCACCTACACCAATAAAGTCATCTCAAATGTTTCTTTCCTGAAAGTACAATTTCCTACAGGCCCAATGCCATTTAAGTTATTAAAGTGTCACTAACCTTTCACAGAGAGAGATAAAGTAAAATAAAATAAACTTGGACTAATTACATTCGATTACACTGAAAATCTGCTTTTTGCCCCATGTGTTTTCTGTTTTCTGAATTTAAGCCAAAGTATAACAGCTGATTTTATAAATGTTTATATTACCCCATCCTCCTAGATCAAAATAGCTATGGAAGTATAAATTGTGAAGAAACTTATACGAATACAAAAGCTCTTGTGTGTGATAATAAGCTTGGATATGTATGTTTTAGTTACTTTACTGTCACTGATGAGACAAAATGCCCAACACTCAAAGTTAAAGGGTGAAAGATTTCTTTAGCTAATGGTTCATAGAGGTTTCTGTCCATCATTACTGGGTTGCAAAGCAGAGTGGCGTGACAGAGTGGCAGCTATTCATGGTGCAGGAAGAGGGCAAAAGTAACAAGGAGGCGGGGAGGGAAAGCTGCTTGTGTCCCTTATATTGTGTGCGGGCTGCCCACTCATATCCCTAATCCTCGCCAGAACTTTTCCAAACCCGACAGTGGGCTGATGTACTAATCACACAGCTTGATTCCAGCATCACACACTAGCTTCTGCCACCTCTGAAGAAGCCCCACGACCACAGACGGCTTTGGGGCAATGTCTAGCACAAGCCATAACAATGTATGTGCATCATATTAAAATTTCACTAATATTGTTAGAATGGAAAGAGAACTTAATATCGATAACTACATGTGCTTAAATTTAAATAAGTATTAAAAGAATAACAAATGTCAACTTTCTTTTAACATAAATTTCTCAAATTTATTCTTACAATTTTCATGTGATGATTTCAAGAACTAAAGGGCAATCAAAGTTCAGCTGGGTCCATGACTCAACAGGGCCATGAAAAACGTATATTTTGGATCTTTCATTCACTGTATCTGTACCTTGAAAGCTTATTCAATTAATTCTAAGCAGAATAGTATAACTTGGATCCTGTATCACTAGCAATTTGCATAAATCACATGGGTTTCACACCATTCCGTGGTTGGGTATTTATGCATCTGTGAACCAAGGAATTATAACAATTAACTATTTGAGAACCAGTGGCACGTTTGAAAGCCACATGAAACTCCCACTTTGGCACACAATGTTGTCTAGCACCAGCTATTTCTTATCTTGTTGGTCACTTTTTTCCTGAAAACCAAGACAATGATATATGCATGACAAGCATTTCTCTGTAATTAGTAGCACTTATATACCACTACCATATAATTAGAAGTACTGGCTAAAATGTGTGCTGCTGTAATGAACAAGCACATAATTATCACAGATATTTCCATTCTCAGGTCCCAACACATCATGATTGACTCTATATGATATGGTACATAAGTAATTTTAGCTTTTTGGAGGGTAAAATGCCAAATTACAAATAACACAACAAGTGTTTATCATGTTAGCAGAAGAACAATTAGATTTGTTCCCTACTTTTCCATCTGTAAACCCAAGTAGCATATCCTCATTCAGTGGTCTTTGTCTTGCATTATGAATGCAAAGTGTGTGTCTTGGTTCCCCTTACGAGCTTAAAAATTCACTGAAATGTAGGGCTGTCCTCTACCGTGTGTTTGTACTTCACTTTGAACAGAGAATTGCCTTCAATTTTGTAAAGGTTACAAAGGATTGAATGAGTGACTCAGGGCAGATGTTGAAACACCTGTGACTCCCATGCAATTCTACACAAGTACTTTTGGATGGGAAAAGTACTTCCCTTTATTCAAGTATTCAGCTCCTAACGACCTTTGCCCTTTTTATTTTTTGTGCACCTTCCTGGCCCCTTTGACGTTCCTTAATTGGCAGAAGAAATAAGTAGTTCATGGAGACTGAGAATACAGCTCTTCCCTTTGCAGCGTTAATTTTTAAGTTTGTTTGGATTGAGGATGTGACTGTTGCTCCAGTTCTGTCTCCCAGGCTGTGTACAGACAGCATAGTGTATGTACCTTAATGGAATGTGTCGGGGTTGAAGAGGCACTCCATTAGGCAATGCATTAGCTGAGCCTCTCCAGGAGGAGCGCTGAGCGTGATGAGAACTTGGAAAGGCCAGGCCTACACAAACAGCTGCCTTGAGATGCATTTTCTTGTGCTCTGCTATATTCTCTGATGTTTGCAGATGCCAAGTGTGTCTTTTGATTGATTCCATTTGGTTGGCTCAATGAGCACCCAGTGGGCTTTGTTCACCGTGAGTAGAGACAGCATCAGACTGTAGTGCAGTGTTACCACCTACTCACAAAGACCTTGTCACACACCACAGCAGATTTCACTACATCCAAAGGTGATATTCAGAGATCCCATTTTCCTTTAGTAAAATTAACTTTTAATTCATCTACAAAGTTTGTAAGTATAAAATATCCATTGTGAAATAATTTTGAATACATTTTCTCCTACTAAGCAATATTTTCCATTAAAATATCTAGGTATATCAAATCAAAATGCTTTTGCAGGACTATTTTTCTCAATATTTACCTCATTTCTGCCTGTTATTTGTGTGTTGAATGGCCCATGAAGTATAATAAATTTCTGAACACTGAACCTGGTTGAGTCTTTAAATTTAGCTATAGACTCTAACTTTTAAATTTTAGCTATAGACTCTCAGATCTATTTACCTGTTGTTTTCAGATCTATTTACATGTTATTTATTTATTCTCAGAGGACATGATTCTAAAGTTTAAATTATTAATTGGACAAAAATCAAAATAGCATTTCACCAATTTTACTTGTTCATTATCTCGCTTCTCTGTCGAACTGATTCTCAATCCTATCAGCTTGTTAAAAGTGCTGCCTTTTTATCTAAAATAATTTATTAAATGTGTCTACCTTTGTTCCCTCCCATTGAGGATTTTTCTAAACTCTGCTGATTAAGTTTTCCTTAATCTAGTTTCATGTAACTTACTATTAGAATGTTCCTTGTAACTACTATTATTTTTCCTGTAGAAATTCATTTTGGAAATTCTTTTGTTCATGGTCACTGAAAGACATCAACATGGTCCTACTTTACAAAAAGGATATAGTGTGATATTCAGTGGAAAATATTCTTATGTGAAGGAACTGCCCAAACTCTTTACCAAGAAGACATTAAACAATACACATAAAACTGTAGTAAGTAAGTATGAATAACCACTTCCCCTGTCTTTAGTGCTTATTAAGCTAGAAAAATATAAAATAAGGACAATCCTTAAACTCGATTCTCCTATACACTGTTGGTGGAGACAAAAGTGAAAGTATTCAGCCTTTTTACAAATCAACTGAAGTTTTGGAAAAAGTCTCAGGATTGTTTATAAAATTTGGCTAATTTGTTTCTTTTTTTATTTGGTTATTCTTTAAATGCTCTAAAGCATTGCCCTATCTGTCTATAGGAGTAGCAGGAGTCATTATGGAGAGTTTGAAAATGGTCATCTTAGAGACAACACTTAATAAAAACAACCAGAATATTCATAACCAGATGATGCTTGTTACTCTGGGAATCAATGTAGGATTCCCCTTAGGAGACCAGGGCCGATTCAGTCTGTCTTTGCAGGTCAGCTCCAACACTTAACAACTGCATTCCTTAGTGCTTGTTGCTTGGTAGTCCCTGACCAGAAGCAGTATTGAGGCTACATAACCTTGTCTCACCTCAAAACCTCCAAAATGAAAGCCCGTAAAGAAGCTTTTAATTTTGTTGGCAGAGGGTGCTTAGTTTCCAGGTCATTTGAAATGGTATACTGGCATGATTACCCAGACTTTCAAATACTCAGGTCAGACATCATCTCACGTGTGAGCCTCAGGATAGTACTAAGTCACCGCCTCTGTCCGTCCAAATAGGAATGATCCTGGTTGCACTTCCATTCTATGCAAGGAAAACATCCCATAAAGTGCCTGTCTTGCTATTGATTCCAGGTGAATCTAAGTAGTTCATTAAAATTTAATTTGTGAGCTTTTCCCTCTTTATGTCTTCAAGAGACTGGTGAAAAAAATCAAGCAATGACTCACGGCACAGGGTGCCTCCTTTATCTGGGGGAGGGAGTGGGGTTTATGTTAGCTTTCACATGAAGCTTCTCAGGACTGGTAAAATTACTTGATCAAAATTTTTAAGATAAAGATTAATATATTAAATCTGTTTTTCTTTAAATATGAGTGTTTTTCTAAAGCCACCCATGGTGATTTGCATTAGTTTTTCTTCTTCATATTTCTGATATTTTTTGACAACTTGTATCTGAAATTCTTTAAGGTAGGAATTGAAGTCCCTTAAGTTTTGAGTAAATGTTAATCCACAAATTCTGATACTGCAAACAAGCTCTACAGTAATTTATGTTCTTTTGATACAGATACACTGCAGTTCCCTCCACATGCTTCCATCTATGCCTTTCGCTGCAGCCCCTTTTTCAGGCAAGGAGATGCAGAGAGAAAGGACACAGTGTGGTGTGCCCTTGCTCACAATTGCCCCTTCCCTGTGTCCACTGTGAACACACCTCCACAAAGCTACTGAAAGGGAAACGTGTTTGAAAGTTGCCTCAACTGTCCCCTTCAACCTGAGGCCATGTGACCCAACACGAAGTCAGTGACATCACCAAGACTAGACGCAAACTCAACCAGGCTCAGCCTACACCACAGTTGCATAGAGCCAAGAGCTCAAGAAATGTGGACTGTGAAAGACAATTCTTGAGTCTCCAAGAAGCATTATAGTAGCAGTAGTTAACTCCCACAGAAGTAAAAAAAAAAAGTCTTTCTTGTTTGAAAAAGAACTAATATTTTTAAAAATGCAACTGCTGTGCAAACCAAAGGAACAGGCTTTATTTTCTTGAAAGTGAGCCAAGGGTACGCAGTTAGTGAAAGTCACAGCTAGTGAATGCCACTCATTGTTTGGAAGTCACGGACACCACCTCTCACTGCTTCAGTCCATGCTATGGGTGCTGCATCCATGATGATCACACAGGTGACCACGGGTGTGATTCCGTAGGCAAACAACAAATTCTCAGAGACGCAGAGCCCATCTGTGTGAGTCCTTCTACTCAATGAAGTGTATTTGCAACCTTGAAATTAATACCTGGAACTACTTACATTGCACCCCTGTAACCCCAGCACTCTGGGAGGCTGATGCAAAAGGATGGCAAGTTTCAGCCCAGCTTGAGTAACTTAGGGAGTCAGGGAGACCCTGCCTTAAAATAGCAGCAAACAGACACACAAAGAAGCAGCAAGGGACACAGTTCACTGTGAAATCCTTGGGTTCCATCCTCAGTACCAGAAATATCTGTCAGTATTCAAGCTGCTCCCACGGTACTCCTGCCTGCACTCAGAGCGGGGACAGATCGGACCACCTGAGTGTCCCTTCGCAGCTGATGTCGCAGAGAGCGATGCTCCGCCTCCTTGTTTCACTTCATAATTCTGTAAACACGTGTCTGCTGCTTGGTCTACTTAATACCGTATTATCTTTCACTTTTGTACTTTTTGTTAGTGATTTTCCCCTTTAAAATGGACCCAAGTAGGTTGCTGAGGTTCAGTCTAGTGTTCTTGCCTCGAAGGGGGCTGTGACGACCTTCATATGGAGAAAACGTGCTTTAAAGACCCGCTAGTCAGGCGCATGTTAGTGTGGGTGGGCCTGAGTTCTGTGTGAGTGAATCAGCAATGTGGTATATTCAGAAATAGGAAGAGGACATTTACTGCTCTGTACCAGGAGCTGCTACAGAAAGCAGTAAAGCGTATGTACTTATGTGGTGGAATTGTGGAAAAATGGCCAAATTTGTGGTGTTGCCAAGATGATGACTGTTTAAAAACCATAGCTGGCAGCACCACTGGGAGCAGAATGCCAAGGACTCACATGGCCATGTCACTCAGAGCTGGAGCTGTGCTATAGGCAGCTCTCAGCATGGCCCAGTTCCCACATTTACAAGGTGATCCGGGATGACAAACGTTGAGTCTGCAGCCAAGGCAGTCTCTACCCAGCAGTAAACTGGGGGAGAATTTTCAAAGTTCCAACTACTAAAAGGCAGGAAAATAACTATGTAAAACAGTAGGTTTTCACCGGTGATGAGATTGGCTTATTTCACAAGGACCTTGGCAAACAAAGCCATGTAACACGAATGGTGTTTTGCTTGATGAAAATGTAGCACCAACCAGGGCCTTGCAGGAAACCTATTCTGTATTCCCTGATTCAGCATTCTCACCAACTGCACAGAACACAACTACCACAAGTTATGAGAATCCACTGCATACATGTTATGCATATGTGTGTTTGTATTAAAGGAAAAGCTAACAACATTAATTTACTGCTACTTCTCTTATAGTAACTTGTTCCTATAAGCAAGAGTGAAATTATGTTTAACTTCATTATGACTATTAAGATACTACAGAGTTGTACTCTCTATACAGTAAATAATGCTACACATGTCATATATACATTCTAACATGTATTAATTCTATTTCATTTATGTTACATATGCAACTTCCGGGTTTTAGAAATTACATTTGAAGTAGGTTATTTTAAATATGAGTCTCCATGCAGAATTATAAAGGGAACACCATAAAAACCAATTTGGCTTTGATAAGATTAAATGCCTCACTTAATTAAATAAGGTAGATTATTCATGCAGAAAAATGACTCAGAATTTGATTAAAGTATACTTAAAAATTTAAAATATGATTCAGGTGTGGCAAGTTTAACAGTAAAGAAAGATTATTCAATAAGGAATAATGGGACAACTATTTATCATTTGGAAATAAATATAGATTCTGTAAGCAAACCTTGTGTTAAAGTGAATCGCACATAGCATATTCATGTGAATCTGCAATAATACAAAACAAAGGGAATTTGAAAATATTTCTGAAAGAAAAAATTGAATAACTCTTGAATTACACTAAAGAATGAAATTGAGTATAAAAATGTAAACTTTGACAAAAATTATATTAAAAACTGAGCCATCAATAGAGAGTGATTAGGCTTTTGTAGATTAGATTATCAAATACAAAACTGAACATCAAGGAGTTGTATGGACAAACCAAAGGAATCTGTTCTCACAGTGATGGTGAAGTGCATTTTTAGAACTTATTAAAGAGCAGTTAGTGTTTTATCCTAGCGATTTTGAAATTAGAGCTATCTCAACTAAATAATTTATGAAGTCCATGCTACACACACATATATGTGCACACAAATGTATATATTTTTTGCAACCTTGTTTATAGTGTTGTACTATTAGAGGTAGAAGACATATCAGTTAGCAATAATTAATAATGTTGAAATTTTATTTTATAAAATAATTGATAAGTTAAAATAAAATACTGAATAAGACATAGACTGGTGATATAAGAATTAAAAAAATGATGAAGAACTTCAGAAAATACAGGTAAATGATAAATAGTGACATACAAGAGAATAATGTACAGATGAGAGATAAATGGGGCAACTTTCTCTCTGATAATAGCAGGACCGAAGAAAGTGAATCTACAGAGTAGATATATGAGAGCTCAAACCCTATAGGATATCCTTTATCAAATTTGGGGTACATTATTGGGTAAGGGGCAGAAAAATGGGCAGTGAGGAGAATGCTCGTGACATCACAGAAAGTGTGTCCCCCAAACACACACTTTTCTCTACTTTTATTCTTCACTATAGAAGATATGGTATAAAAGGGAAGAGCAGCTGCTGCACCACCAGAACAAGGGCAGCATCTGCAGGGTGTTATGCTAATTAAGCAGGAACTACTTGATATTTAAAGAAAGACCCAGAGATGACTCAAAACTGTAAAAAGAGATATGAAGCAGTATCCCGCTAATAAAGGTACAACAGGAATCTCTGTACTTCTGAGAACACTCAACCCAGAGTTGTCAAAGCACGACCTGTATAGGCCTTTTCCCTGTGTCCCTTCCCATGTCAGGCCAGGAACTGATTCTTTCAGGAAGACAAAACAACACAGTAGGATCAGCGGTGCTGGATTTGAAGATAATATATAATAGTGCGATGACAGACTAAGAGCAAGAGACAAAAATAAAAGCCCTAACATTTGTATGAGCACATTCTGAATGAACAAAAATCATGGATTATCAGGTTTAAAGGAAAGTTCATATTATGACAGATTAATCCCAACTTAAATAAATCAATTAGAGAACAGAAGAAACAAAACACAGTGTAGTAAAAAACAGGAAAAATGAATTCCTAATTAGTACAGACAAGTATTTTAAACATAATCATAAAAATTTCCAAAACTAGTCAAATAATAAGTGAGAGGTACTGTAAGTAATCATATGACAGACAAAGTTCACTATATGTTTAACAAATAAGACCAAGAAGTTCTCTCTAGAAGTAAAAATTTTATAATGGAGAAATATGTGAAAAATATAAAAGTAAAGACCAAATGTTTGTAATCCAAGCAAGACATTTGAGAAATACAAAACAGTAAAAAGAAAGAGAAGATTTTTTTTTCATGTGTCAGAAGAAAAATCATTGAAAACTAAGCCACATGTGTCTCAGCCAGAGGGGATAACTATATATCTAAGGATGTAATTGTGAAATACCAGAATAACCCAAGTGAAAACACATTGAACCTTCAAGAGATTTCCTACAAAGGAATGAATCATCCTTCTCAGAACAACACTGGAAATCAGAATACACTGGGACAACACTTAAAAATTCTGAATTAAAGAGTTTTAATTCTAGACTTTTATACCCAGCCTAGTTATCAAACAACTGTAAGAAATGGAAGGTATCTTTAGATATGCGAGAACCACAATATATGTCTGTTTCTTATAAAGCTGCTTGCAATTGGGTTTCAAGAATAGTTAAGAGGTAAAATGAGAAATAAAAAACTTTATTTGTGAAAATATCCAGGTAAGTGTAATAGAGTAGGACTAGAACGCTATCTATGCAGTGTTTTTGGAGACTTATCATGACTGAAATCTCAGCTCATCATGACCCTGATCAACAGCATCAGCACACAGAATATATGCTTACTGCTCATTAACATGGAATGAAACTTCATTAATGAAACATGAGTAGGTTTCCAAAGATAGTTACCTAATCAAGAAAATGAAAGAAAAGCACCAGCAATTATATGAGTTAATCATAACTTAAATTATGATCTTTTTGCTACTGGACATTCAAGTAACTAGTTTTTACTTTTATATGTAATTATGTGATGAGGCTTATCAAATAATTATTTATATGTGTTCTATTGTAAGTAGGATAAAATTCTAAAAATAGATAAATAAAGTATAATCATACGTTATGGTTTTGAAAATCATCAGGTAATTATTTTGTAAATATATATGTGTGATGATGGCTCAAACTGTTCTAAGCAAAAAGTGAATCTCAGACCATCTTCATTAGCTCCAAATATTAAGATTTCTCTATGTTATACATATTTACTAAACTCTAAATGATGCTCTAAAGTTTTCACTTAAAAACATCACAATCAATGATTCTTTGAGGTTATCGAGAGGAGAAAATGTCTTTCTATTTTCTATCAAAAGCAATATTTCCTCTTTTCCTCCTCTTTCTGCTGTGTAGGGGAGACATTAAGACACAGAGAAAAGGAGTCTCAAACTCTATAGTTTTGGCAGAAGTTTTATTTTTATTCTTGTTATTACCAGCACTCAATGATACTCTATTGAATCTTACATTTCTCTTTATATCACTGAAAAGTACAATATATCAGATGGACTCTGAGTGCAATTTTATGAAGAAAAGAAAGTATATGAAATTGACAGTTTTTGTTCTGAATGTATCTGTTATTGGTGTTCTGCTAAGTCATAAATCGGTTTGCTTTACACAAGAACAACTGGTTTTTGCTGTTGCTAGAAATACAGAGTTAATAAAACAATGGGAGTGTGAGTTGAATTCTATTCTTCCTTGCACATCATGAAGTAAATTGTCAATGAAGTAATTCCTAAGAAGCTGTATTATTGCTCCCTGTGTGAGAAGCAGTAAGAATAGCTTGGTTTTCAGGGTCCCAAACTGAGTCTCTGGTACTGGCAGTGATTGAAATCACCATTTCCTATATAAATGTAAAACATTACTGTAAAAGGTATTGAGAAAGAATAAAAACAGACACCTGCAATCGTATTCTTCTTGAAGTGTTTTCCTAACTTGCATTGTGCTCAGACATATACCTTTATTTCTCCCTTTAAGCTTGTGCTGTCTGTTTCTTTCTTGGTGTTTCTTTCATTCCTGGCACTGATGCAAGTCTCACATACTGAGAGCATGTGATGCATCTTGCGATCTTAAATCCTTTAGTTTCCAAATGAATAGACTTGTGTATCCTGCGTTTATGCACCATGTACTTTTCCAAGTAAATTTCAGCAATATTATTTCAGATGTTTGTCAGGTTTTTCACCATTTCTTGGTCTTCTGATCACATCAGTAAGAAAATGTGAGTTTTCACTTTGCTATTGGATTATTATATTTCCCTTCTATCCACTAAAACAGTGAGATCATTTAGTTGATTCCTTAAAGCAGGTACACACTTTACATGTAAGTGCTTCAGCTACAAAGTTCGGAACTATCCTGAATACACAATCTGTTATTTTATTTCCATAAAATTAGACTTCTTTCTATTAACTATGTCCATATTAGTATGTTCTATCAAAATATCAGTGGCACCAGGCATGATCTCTCATTCCTCTAATCTCAGCCCTCTGGGAGACTGAGGAAAAAGAGCTTTGCAATTTCAAGCTCAGATTTGGCTCCAGAACTAATAAATAAATAGATAAACAAACAAGGCCTGAGGATTAGGTATGAAGGCTCTGGTCCATTCCACAGTACCTCCCCAACCCCTGCATGAATTGTTAGACTGACACAGAGTGGTACCTAAAAATTAATGTTGAGTCAGTAGAGGGTTTTATGTAATTACAGTTCTTACAATGAGTTATGCATATGTATATGGAGGGCAATATTGAAGAAAATGCAGATTCTGAGTGCTTTCAACTTCTCATTTGTTGACTTTACATTATTAAAACAAATTTAAACTTATTTAAAACAAATTCAGAAAGTGTTGAACTACATGCTGATAACAACTGACTCTTGATCAAGTTGCTTCTATTACATGGAGTATTGTTTTCAAGTAACTGGCAGTGTGAGGTGCTTAAAGCCTCAAAAAAGGGCTGTAAAGCAAGAACACAAATGAGATCCTATAATTCTAAAAAGACTATAACAATATCATATAAGCAATGGTTTTTATCTTATCTCTGCAAGAATATAATAATAAACATTAAAATTATATGGTTATTTCCAAATGTAGGAAATAACCTTGAATTTGATGAACTGTTCCTTTGACAAAATAGCAGAGGTCACTGCCCTTATACTGTTCAGAGAGCAGAACAATACTATGTTCAGCGTCTGCTAGTGCCAAGCAGTCATATGAAGGACCTCGATGTGCAGAACATGTCCTGACCTACCATTAAGGTGCCATCATCTCTTCCTACTGTTACTCGGGTTTGTAATTCACAGACTGTCCATCACTTCTCAGATGCATGAAGCATTTTTATGCCCCCATGCTCTAACTGGCACAAGAGTTAGACGCGAAGAATCCTTCAAGCACCAGTAAAAGAGGGAAGTGAAATTGTCCTGGGAGGTTGAACTGTAAAATCAACATGTAAAGAAGAAACCTCAATTAAAAGAGCCTGAATGCTTTCAGGGCCAGAAGGATTTAACTTTAAAGGATTAAATGTATTAACATATCTAAAGAGAGGCTATTGGAATTCAGAGGAAATCTGAGAGAGAGAGAACTTCAGTAAGCCTGAACTTGGAGAGCAGTGTGGCCCAGCTCAGAAAATAAGAGAGAAAGTTTCCAGGAAGATAATCAATAAGGGTATCTATCAAATAAAATCACCTACACACACACACACACACACACACACACACACACACACACACTCACAAACAAGCATATTGTGTCTGTCCACATCTAACCACCTGTCCCACGTCTGTCCTTCAATCTCTGTCTCTATCCATCCTTTAATACAAACATATAGATGAAATGCCTAAATATCAGCTACAAAATTAAGTCATTAGCCATTCCGAAGGGGGAGGGATAGAAGGAGAAAAGTACATTCAAATTTTAAAATGTTTAATAGTCTACTTTTACTTTTTACTTTATATACATATACCATATGTACCATATATATATATATAATCTTTCATTTATGCACATAAACATTTGTTCCCCAAAATATATTTATCTGTATAAGTGTATCAGCTTTCCCATCTCTGGGCAAAGTCAAACTATCAGACACAAAGGAGAGGTTTCAACTGGCTGATGGTTTTGGAGGTATTAGTCCATGGTTTGCTGGGTATAAAGGACAGAAATCACTGTAAGAGGACATGGTGAAGGAAGGCTACACACGCCTGCCCCAGTAACAGTTATAAAAAGGGTTCCACTTCTTAACACTACATTTAGGTCTGCCACATGGATGGATCAGTGCCCTGAAGTGTATAGTGCCCCTATGATCCGATAACCCTCCGAAGCCCCACCATGAGATTTTGGAGGATTTTTTAGATGTAAATCATAACAGTGAGGTTTCCAATATTTATTAGAATATTAAAGAAAATAACATTTGTTTTCAGCATAACGCACGTATTCTTGCTCACTACTGGGTCTGCGTTTTTCTTGCATATTAAAACGGTCATGTCTTTCCTTTTCTGACAGAATTCTGTGTATAATTCTTAAATAATTTTAATGTGAAATTACTAGTCCAATATTTTGCACAGTCCACATCTTTGTAGATTCTTGCATGGTGATGTGTAAGGCGGTAGGTAGATGCATTAAGGCACATAGATAGGAGAGGGGTAGGTGGATGGTAGATGGTAGATGACAGATAATAGATTATACACACCCTCCTTAAAAACTTGCTTAGGTTTTGTAAGTTTGAGAAGATGTTGTTTTCAGTGAAGATTTTACAACCCATTAAATTTCAGTTTTTTGTTTGCTAAAACTTTATGTTTTTATCATAAATCTTATCACAGTTTGTTTCAGTTATTTATATGCGTATCTCTATTGTGAGATGATGGTTGGTACTTTTGTAATGAATCACTTTTCCGGTCATAGATTGACTTATTCTAGGTGCTCAGTGTTTATTGATGGCTCACTGTTGGTGAATGAATGCATTGATCGTGAATGAAGAATGACAGTCCCAATCTATAGCAGCCTATAATAACAGCCAATCTCTAATTGCTATGTAAATCATTCCAAGATACTTTAATTTTTATATATTGATGGCAACATTATGAGATCAACTCATCATAATTGTCAATTTTTGCCACATATTAATATACCTTTAAGTACCATTCATACCTGTGCCAGTTATTTGCTTCCCACTGGACAAATACAAAGGAATTAGTGACATTGAACATTTAATTGAGAACTGTCTGAAGCAGAAATTCCCCTGCCTACTAGTGCTTATAGTACTGCTAGCCAGTCGCTACGGCTTGCCATTTTTCAAAGTAGTTGTGCATCTCACAGTGAATTATTTCATGAAATGTAGCACAAATTAATAAAATATTTTATATCTATCACATAAAGACTAACATTCCAGGTAGTAATTTCTCCATAGGGAAAATTTAGGTAAATATTTGCAATTTAAGGTAGACAAGTTTTATACCAACATGATTGTAGTGTGTTTGGCTATTACAAAAGTTGTAAATGTAAGACTCTGAGAAAGACCCTGGCACTGATTGGCAACATTACATCCCGTAGGTAGAGAGGAATGTGCCCTGTGGGACCAGAGTGAGGCTCGTGGAACCCATGTGTTCAGCCTGCTTACGCTTACGTAGGTTTCACCTTGTTTTTACACCTGGTTAAAATATTACTTTTGGATTTTTTAAATGCCTAATTTAAAACCTCAGCAGCAATTTGGACTATAAAATAGCACTGTTGTTATAACCTTGAGATGAGATGAGATTCCATGAATCAGAAATGATGCATAGATTCCATGTGAGAAAACGCATAGGTTTAAAACATAAGGATGCTAAGTGCTTAAGGTGTGTAATTAACGATTTGCTATTTCCAAACATTTTATAAAACAACTGGGGTTTCCCAGAAAAATACTGTTGCCAGATTTATTAATCTCTATTCATTTAAATATTTTCTAAGTGCAGAGAATAAAGCTAGTCTTGAACTACACCAGTTAATCCACTCATGGACTATTTCAGAGGTCTTGCTGGAGCCAGCCAACAACTCTACTAAGACACAGAATTTTTATTTATTTCAGTAAATTCAGTATAGACTCCAGTGCTCAGCTATGGTAACCCACTGGTCCTAAGTTTCAAATTTCTCTTCCTCAAGCCAATCTCATGCTTGAAGCTTTAGGACTGTGACATAAGTTCTTACTATTCAGATTTGCTCTTTAGCTTTATGAGGGCTCCCATCTAAAAGCTAAAATCATAGAAACAATTAAATGGAGATTAAGGTAGAAAATTTATCTCTTCTTACTTTCAAACAGTGCATTATTTATTGATAATGATGCTGTTTTTCTAGCAACAGATAATTCAAAATACACTAACAATTGAAGTGTAGAGATGGCATTGAAAGTAGAGTAGTGTAGTCCTTTTTACTCAAGGATTCATCTAAGTTTTATTTCCTTGTGGCTTTTCATGTCTGTATTTTCCATGCAAAATCTTCTGAGGGAGAAAAACGAGTTTGTAGGTTAACTTTGGAATGGATTTTCCACATGAATCCATTAATATTATTCTCACAAGTATACAAAAATATGCCAAAGCTAGAAGAATAAATGGTGAATTGTATAGTTTTAATAAATGTTCGATCACTATAATGCATTTGAGTATATAATATTTACCATCTCTCTGGTCTAGATTAAGTGTACACTTGGCAAATCTGCTACTTTTGCTTAATCTATTTTGTTCAGTTTAGCATTTTGTTGGGAGCTGCTGGAGTTGGTTGTTTGTCATATGTATGAGGGCAGGACAGAACCAGATTGCCTCAAGTGGGCAAGCTACTTCAGTTTTGAAAAAAAAGCATCCTGCCTGGTCAACAGCAGTTTAGTTGCTAGGCAACATTATCTCTCCTAATGCTAACTTTGAAAGAGTATAAACAAACGCCCCTACTGTGGAAGCCGGTCCTTTTCCATCAGGTAAGAGGTGACTCCACCTGATGCAGCTCTTCCCTCCCCACCGCCATTTCTCCCTGGGTACGGTGAGAGACCAACAAGGTTCCCTGCAGCCTTCTCTGTATCACACCGAGTCATTATCAGGATGGAAATTCTCCTGGAATTCTAGCTCTTGCCCTGATCAGAATGAGTCTATATTTTAGGGTAGCTGAATTAATCTATGAGTATGCAAAGTTGAGCCATTCTAAGTTCTTTGGGTGGTTTTTAAAAAATTTCTTTCAAACCACTCTTCCCAAGACTGCTGTCTGTAAACACAAGGTCTTGCCTACAAATGAAACTGGCAATATTTAAAAGCTGAGAAAAGTAAGTAGTCCATTTGCCACCTAAAAGGTAAACGCATTTTCAACTTATCATGCATGCTAGCATTTTATAGTGATAGCATTAGGAAACTGAGTAGAAAATTTTGAGATAGTGAAACGCTTGGGCTTCCATTCCCAGGGTGCAGTTGATCCTGCAGGAAATGAACTTTACTCTAAAAGGGCTCACTAGGAAAAAGGGAAGAAAGAAAACTTCTTCAGATTTCCAGAAACACTTTCGGCTGGTTATTAGCAATCAATATGTACCAAAAATTATCATAAAAACATGCCTTTCATCCTTGGGAAAATATGGCAAGTCTCCAGCTCAAAGTAGAGAGATAGCAACAATCATTGCCACCCATAGGATTTCACTATATAAGGAGGCAGAAAAATTTAAAAGTGAGAGAAGACTACTTGTGCAGGTATTCTGAATACTTCTTGATAAAGGCTGATGCTATTGCACTAAACCTAAAAATATCTACTTCTGTTAGTCGGATCCAACCTCCTTGACTAGTTTTGCTTTCAGAGACAGGGACCAGGATAACAGCAAGTGAGCCCAGGCTGGCTGAGGGGTGAAATTAAATACCTCTCCTGGGTGTCTGATGGACAGAGTTAAAGTTGCCATTGTATGGTGGTACATGCACACTCACATCCACAGCTCCACAATTCACAGCAGCTGAGTTATAGAGACATCCTAGATGCCCATCAATACATGTATAAAGGAAATGTGGGTATAAATGTACAATAGAGTATCCCTCTGACATGCAGAAAAACACATCAGAGTCATTTGTACAAAAATAGATGGATCTTGAGAGCACAATGTTAAGTGAAATAGACATGAGATTAATTATTGCATTGTTTCTTCTTATATGGAAAACCTCAATTATAAATAATTTAAAGAGGACAGATGGTAGGAAACATGGAAGGCACTATTTGGAGATAAGAGAAGTAGATCTGGGAATGGGAGAAATTGAATCAAAAATGATCAAGATAGGATCTATATATCAATTACCCCAAATATTCTTATGGATTACTAATATATACTTGTGTATACATTGTACTTGTGTACATATATATACACTTAAGTATGTATTATGTATGTAATATATATATACACACACACACATATATATATAACTAATGAAAAAAGAAAGGAAATCTGCACCTGTGTAGCATATGTTGGCTACACTGAGGCCTTTTCCTTGGCTCATGTGTGACAGGGATGTCCCACAGGCTGGTTGGCCTTTTACCTCAACAAGGCATCAGTACAGTTCTCAAAGCAGTTGTTTCTCTGTCTTATGAACCTAGCACATGGTTGTCTTCCCCCCAAGCCTCCTCTGGCCTGGGTCTTCTCATAGACCGATCCCAGGAAGATGGTGAGTGTGCACTCAGAGAACAGACCTTGCGCCATGAGAATGACTTACCTGAGAAAGCTGCACTCCCAGGAAGCAAAACTCCTTGCTTTTTCTGTGGAAGAGAATATAGGGTGAGCAATGAAATGGTTCCAGGGTCTTTTTCCTCACCACAGTGCTTTGTATTACATGTTACTATTCATATTTCTAAAATTTGTAACATTTTTATTGTTCTCTTGAATTTACATTTTGTAAGAAGCATGAACTATCACTGAGGTACAGGCAGCAGAAACATGAGGGACTGTGTGCTTGGAAAGTGCCGCCTACTCAGCCCCGGGGTAGCGCTCTTCTCCTTGAAGTCAACTCGCAGGTTGTGGCTTTTAGATTTGCACCCAGCTTCCAGCAGCATTTCACAGGAAGCTCTGAAGAGCTTCATAATGTTATAGCACGAGAACCTCGTGGCCTCACAGGGCTCTCCGCCAAGTGCACCCTGACTCAACTGCGTCTTTGCTGTTTGCTCTGAATCTGTATCAGCTGTTCTTCAATAAATGCGATACAAGCCACTTAGGGGAGTTTTTATTTGTTTGTTTTCAAATCATCTGGGGCTAATAATTAAATAAAAGTAGAGAAAAATAAAATTTAAAATTAGCATAAGCACAAGCCCAGGAGCTTTATTATGAGTTTTAATAGCTATAGATTATTTAGTGAAACTACTATGGAATGAACAAGCACTGGTGTTTGCTGTGCATTTGTCAGTTCCAGTTGTTCACGGGCAGCTCGGAGAGATGCCGAGGTCCCGTAGGCTTAGGCCCCTGGCTCCCCTGCCTTGGAGCTGTGCCTGCACTCGGCACCTATCACCTGCACCACAGCCGCGAGTCACAGTGGCAGGGAGCTCAACCGCCGCAGCGAACCGCTGAGAAGACATGCTGAACTTTTACAAATAATGAGCAGATATATGAGGCAACTCAGTAGAACATGTGTCAGTGATTCCTAGTTGTCCACCCCGGTATCCATTTTCTCTCTTTTTTTAATTCATAGCATCCTGAGGTTTGGCTGGGCACTCTGATGCTCTTTCAAAGCACACCTCTTGGTCACTTATCTGATCTGTGCATATGTCACAGTTCCCCTTTGCTTGTCCTGCAGGCCTGTGGTGCAACTCGAGGATACTCTCCAGAGAGACCCACCCTGGTCTGTGCCCCATCTGCTGGCCCCCCATGGCATGCCTGGCAGAAGTTCCTGCAGTGAGACTGAGGAGAGGTCTTCGCTCCAATATGCGCTGTGGGGAGTAGAGGGCAGAGGTGGGGAGAAGGCAGTTTGGCGTGGCTGGGGAGAAGCTGCAGCAAACCTGCACCTACAAGAAAGCCTTTATGGGTGTTGGTGAGCCCGTGCTGAGGTGGACCCTGAGGCTGATTGAGGCGGGAGTAGTGGGGGACTGTCCTTGCGGCAGAGGCTGACCACAAAGAGCTGCCTCCCCTCAGCCAATCGTCCTCCCTGTAATTCTTCCATAATAATGTGCAACACATCCTATCATTTCTATTAATTAATAGGAACAAACTCAAGGATATTTAAAATTATGTGACAAAATACTGTACTTATAATAAACCACTTAGTTTGTGATTATTTTGTCCTAGAGCTGAAGAAATTATGTATCAAGTGATCAAACATACAATGAATATTTAAGTAAAGTTTTAAAAATGTTCCAGGAAAGTCACATTGTCCTTAATCTCTCTTGAGATAGTCACCCTTGTTTCAAGTACACTTCTCACCTGCTTGCCGCTTTCTGAAGCAATTCTGAAAGTCCTCTTTTGTAAATTTCTTTTCCTGGATGCCTGAATGTCTGAATCAATTTAAAAATTTACAGCAATTTCTGTCAAGCAATGTGATGACCGGATGTTCTCATCCTCATTATTCACCAGATCTGTCAACATGAAACTTCTGGCTCTTCCCAAAGCCAAAATGACCATGGAAGGGAAATGTTATGAATTGATTCCGAGCCTCCAGGTGGCCAGGACAGCACAGCTAAAGACACACATGAACACAGACTTGCTGAGCTGTTTCAGAAAGTGATGGATTAAATAACTTTGAAGTGAGGAGAAGTATTTTTAGGGGGACTTGGAGCAATGTGTCTTCTCATTTGATTTTTTTTTATTTCACCATTCTCTGCAGTTTTAGATCACCCATCTTGTAGTTTCCTGGGTGTGCATTTAGAGAGACAGTAAGATCGATCCTGGTTTATCTCATATTTGAAGGTATTTTAGAAATGCTTAAGCTACTAGAATTGCTGCTGAACTTGAATTGCTGCTACTAGAATTCCCATAACGGGCTGTATAAATCTGTGTTCTTCACACATTCGTTTGTTTTTCTTTAGCGATCTGTTATTTCATATTTGTTAGGGATCACTGGATACACCTGTTTCTATACATAGAAGATTAAAGGTAGAAATATAGAGATATTTCAGAGTAGTTTGGAAATATATTATATATTTAATAAGTTGAGCTACTCTGAAAGCACAGGTATAATTTGTGAAAAAATGTAAGCTTTAATCCAGGTAGAGCCTAAGAAGCGGAGGAAGCAACCTCTTTGTGTCCTCCCTGTAGACCTGAGGGATGTGGATTCCACAGGCTTGGGCCTCACTGGAGAAGCAATGTCAGTGGACCAAAGGAGCATGCCCGCCCACGGGAGCCCATGGGACCCCACGGGAGACGAATGCGGTGTCTAAACCAAACTGCACCATTACTTAAAGGCCCGCTTCTCACTTTTGCAAGCAAGCTATGAAATAACAGTTTTATCCTTGAAATGGAATGTCTTATTGTGGTCTCATAAAACATTGCTTTACAAAAATACAAAAACGCAATATAGGCCAAACATCAAGTCACAAATACAAGTATCCTTCACTCTCTATAATCTAGAAGTATTGTGACAGACAGTAACAACCTTGTTTACCAAATCTAATAAAGGTATGAGCGTAAAACCATCTCTATTAAATCTTCAAGCATACACAGAGCCAGGAAATAGGTGTGAATAAACTTCTTGGAGGAAATATTTTCCCATTAAAGGATAATTAATGCTTATTTGCCTGTTAATTAATGTCTCCTAACTTTGCTTGTGTTCTCTTATATTAATGTCTATATTCTGTAAAACTACCTGAATGAAATTAACTCAAATCAAAACATTTTGAACTACCAGAATTCAAAATAAATTGTTTAAGACAATTTTTATCCTTATTAATATTTCTAGAACAGTTAGGCACAGTTCCATGGACGCATGACAGGAGGAGGGAGTGTAGTGCTTAACCCACCCCTTTTTAAATGCTAGACATTGGATAGGTTACTCAATTTTCACTTGTAACAGTGAAATAAAGAAAACACTTAGATCGTCTGAAGAAGTTGAGAAGTAGCTTACAAATTAGGAGAGGGGGAAACAGCTGCAATTTTAAACAAGGTATGGAAAAAAGAAGTGAAAATAAGAAGTGGCCCGGTGCAATTTCCACCTTTGATATTAAATAATAGAGGGACTGTAGTGACATGAATTGCCTGATCTAAAACTGCAGGGAATGGTGAAACTTTTAAAAAGTCACTCACCTAAAGTCAGCCATGGTGGATGACCCCCTTGCTGACCAGTTGCCATTTCATCTGGTGGTTCCATGGAAAGGTACCACTATCCTCAGAGAAGTCAGATATTGGGACTTCTATGGTAATTGACTTTTACTATACTCGTGTCTGTTTGTAGTTTGTGTTTTGGATTCTACTGCCATTCAAATGTCCAGGCCTGTTCACTGCAGGTCTCCTTTTTCTGCCCCAACTCTCCCCAGCAATGTTAGTTCTCACGCACTCGATTCATTCTGACCAATGCAATGTTTGCAGGGTTGACTCACCCTTCAAAGGAGACATTTGGGTGACAGCTCCTGGTCCTCCCATGTCCATTATTCCCCTACTGAGAGACTGGGCATGTCTTGGACAGGACTGTTCTCTCTCTCTGCACCCCTGGGAATGAAAGAGAATGGTGTCATACTTCGCCAAGCTTCCCTCTCCAAAAATCTGAGGGTCGTCTGTGATGATCAAGTGCTGAGCCAGTCTTAGTGAGACCAATTGCACCCAACAGCTTCTAGTGTTTCCTCGGTCACTGGATTCCTCTGGGCATGTCTGTCTTTGAGCGTGTCTTTTTATCCTGAGGCATAAAGCTCAGGTAAGTCCATCTCAATGTTTTCATTTTTGTCATTTTTCTGCTGCTGAACAAATAGTGATTAGACAGGCACACTTAATTTTCTTGCCTTATTTCTATTTCATGCTGGGACATGGACACAGAATGAAAAATTAAGCACAGAAAATCAACCATTAGTAATAACACTAGGAACTTCTCTTACACTATTAAAAATCTTGTGAATTAAAGCTATTAATTAAATGACTTATTCCTCAGATGTACAGAGTCTATATTAGCTTAATACCCTTATTTTTCATTAAGAATTAATGTAATTATCTGTGTGTTATAATTCACAAGATGAGTATGCCTAGTGATTATTTGACTTGCCTTATTAATGGTATGTTAACGGTAAATGAATTATAAGAAAGTGCAAATTTTCTCATTTGAACACACCTCTTTTACGGTTCTCCATTGAATTATGGTGTCATTCTTACCAATACCCTGTATTCATTGTCCCTCACCTACCAGATTTTTTTTTGTACCAGATATTTAGACTGAAATGTATTTGCCTTATTTCTTTATTTTCCCTAAGAAACCTTACCTCCACCTACTGATAGTATAAATAGACATGACAGTATAAATTTAGACATGCAATACTTCTTTTTTCTCTTTTTTGAGACAGGGTCTCCCTATGTAGTTCAGTCTGGCCTTAAACTCACTTATGTAGCCCAGGCAGGCCTCAAATTCATGGCAACCCTCTTTCCTCAGGCTCCTGACTGCCAGGATTACAGGCGTGAGCCACTATACCCAGTTTGAGACATGCAATACATCTATTTAGGCTGGATTTCTGTCTGTATAAATCTCTCCCATCTTCACTGAGATCTTTTACAGCCACCCAATCTGTTCTTCTATGTAACAACTCTACCATGTTAAAAATTATCAGTGGTGATTTAGAACAGATAAGTCAACAACTAAAGGTGAATTCTTGAACACATTCCCCAGTGCTCAGTTAATATTAGGACAGATTCTCTCAGGCAGTACTCAGACTTACAGTGGTCTTTGCTAGACACACCGCAGACTCTCTGGTCCTCCTTCTTCATCACTTCCTACTGGACTGTGAGCACCACAGGGCGGGAAGGGTGGCCCACATGTACGACCCCAGTGCTCAGCAGGCCTGAACAAGAGGGCTACAGGTCTGAGTCCAGCAACTTCGTGAGACCCTTTGCTGAAAACCAAAAATATAATAATTAAAAGGGCTTGGGAATGTAGCTTGCTGCAAAGGATCTGGATGCAACCCAATACTGAACAAAAAAATTCAAAAATTCAAAGGTGCTGGTCTCGTTGATGTCGTTTCAGTTCACCAGTCCCAAGGTAATCTCCATGAAGATAAGATATATTTTCCTTTAAAATTGCATTTATCTTAAGTACCTCAAAGGATTTATAAAAGATTTATTATCTAGAAAATCAAGACTACATTTCTCATCTTTCCCCATCCTAGGCCTCCTGACCTGGTGCCTGCCTCTGTGTTCTTGGTATATGTTAGGATCTCTCATGCCTGGGGTTAAGAACACCCTAGGTCCTGTCGGCCTTTTTCACATTGCCACCTCTTGGATAATTTCTACTAATTCATCTTTAAAATTCCTTCTTTAATACCATGACTTTAGCTTCTGTGCCCCATACCCGCTGCTGGGTATGTGGGAACAAGGCCTGCTCCCTGCACAGAGAAGCTAAGATATGATTTTATGTTTAACCACATGTGCTGTGTAAAACGTCCTCACTCCATTATTCGGCACAATTCAGAGGCTCATTTCCAGTTTTGAATGCATAAATCTTTGCTATGTCATCTTTGAACCATTACAGTGAAAAGAATCAGGGATACTGACACTAATTTTTGAAACACCAGTGTTGTGAACTATATTTTTAGACTTCCGGGAAGATGGCGACCAGGTGAGCAGCAAAGGAGCGATCCTCCTTAATAAACACCACCAGCTCGAGACAGACTTGGCGAGCGTGAAAGCCGGGACCTCGGCTGGGAAGTTCAAACTGAACGTATTTCTCTGAGCTGCCGGGGGAGATGCGGTAGGGCAGCCCAAACTGCCGTGGCAAGACGTGGGAAAGCCCCAGACGCTGGGAGCCGGAGACGCTCCACGTGGGGAGGAAGTTTGGCTGGGTCCGAGCGCCCTGGGAGCACAGCCAGCTCAGTCCCTCCCGCCTCCCGAGCCGGTGCAGCTTTCCGGCGACTCCCGACAGAGATTGGCTTCTTAGCGGCGGCAACGCCCGGCAGTCCCACATTTCGCGCGTATCGGGCAGGCCACGCAGAAAGCCCCAAACGCTGGGAGCCAGAGACGCTCCACACGGGGAGGAAGTTTGGCTGGGTCCGAGCGCCCTGGGAGCATAGCCAGCTCGGTCCCTCCCGCCTCCCGAGCCGGCGCAGCATTCCAGCTACTCCCGACAGAGATCGGCTTTTTAGCGGCGGCAACGCCCGGCAGTCCCACATTTCGTGCGTATCGGGCAGGCCGCGCAGAAAGCCCCA
>PVLD010003940.1:0-76418 GCA_004027595.1 Dinomys branickii
TTGAGCTCTTTCATGGCCTGTTGGAGTTGTTTTATTTCGGATGCAATCGTTTCATAACTTGAAGTTATGAGGCTTCCTGGTTCCCCTGTATCTTCACATTCAAAACTTGTTCTCGGTGGGGTTGAGTTTTGAGACTGCGTTTTGTTCCTCTGTTTTCCCATTTTTGGGTATCAGATTCAAACTGTGGAGCTATAAATTCTACAGACAGTTCAGCAGGCAAAGGTCTGCTGCAGAGGCTGCTCCATTGGTTACTTCTCTTTGGGAGAATGTCCCTTAAGCTGTCTGCTGAGATTTCCGCTTCTACTCCCTATCCCAAGACCTGGCCGGGGCGAATAAACAGCTCGCCACCCCAGGATTCTTGCAGATAGGCCACTCAGGTCTTCCTCCCTGGGTGGAGCTCCTTCCTCCCTCACAAAACCCGTTGGGGCGCCTAAGTAGGTCTTCCCACCCGGGAGATCCCGCAGTCCTTAAATCTGCTTTGATGTCTCTCGCTGGGCTGAGCTTCTTCCCGATTCAGGAAAAACCGGTTAGAGCGTGCACTTAACTCACCCTGTGATCGTGCAGACAGGAGTGCCGTTCAGATGTTTTTCCCTGGATGGAGATTTTCCCCGACTCAGAAATCCCGCCGGCTGGTCGCTGTTGCTCCAGTTCACGCAGCGCTGGCTGCGGGGGGTGGGGTTCTGAGCGGGATCCCGGAGCGCTGCCCGGTTTGGCACAGTTTGTCCCAGTAGCGTGTTCTCTGTCGGGTTCAGGAGCTGAAGCCATTCTTCCCTCCGCACTCGCTCTCTCGGCTGGTCGTCTTCTTCCCGGAAGTCCTCATTTCTGTGTTCATATTGCTATATTTCATTGTTTGGGTGGTAATCCTCTGGGAGGTTCTCTCTCTGCTGCCTACCCGGTCGCCATCTTCCCGGAAGTCCACTTCCCGCTTCTTAATTTCATACCTTGTTTGGTAGGTCTCATCTATTGTTGATCTTGAGATTGTGGTAATTTTTATCTCTTTGTAGAATATCTTTCAATAATCTTCGTAGGATTGGTTTGCTGCTCATGAATTTCTTCATTTGGTCTTTGTCATAGAAGTATCTTATTTCTCCATCACTTTTGAAAGAGCTTTGCAGGGTGCATCAATCTGGGTTGGAAGTTGTTTTCTTTCAGGACATGAAATACTTCACGGCAAGCTCTTCTTGACTTGATGGTCTGTGTTGAGAAGTCTACTGTGATTCTGATGGGCTTACCTTCATAGGTGAACAGTTTCTTTTTGCTAATAGCTTTTAATATCCTGTTCTTTTGCTGAATTTCTGCAATCTTGATTATTATGTGTATAGGTGTAGATTTATTTTGGTTATGGCTAATTGGGGTTCTATATGCCTCACTCGTGTATATAAGCTTCGTGTATATAAGTTTCTTGTCCAATGCTTGGGAAATTTTCTGCTATTACTGCTGCAAATAGTCTTTATGTCATTTATGTTGCCTCCTGCTCTTTCATTAACACCTATCAGCCTTGTATTGTTTTTCTTTGCCTCATTTTTGCACCAGTTGAATTGTTATTTCCTGTTCCTTTGTTATTTTTAAGAGATCTTTTCTTTCATGATCACTAGCTGCAGTCCTGTCTTCAAGGTCTCAGAGTCTATCTTCCATTCAAGCGGTTCTTCTAGTTTTCAATGGAATTTTTAATTTCTTGAATGTCTCTTTCAATCTGTTTCATGCATTCCAATTCTTTCCTATACTGTTCATTCAAGGTTTCCATCATTTCTCTGTGCTCCTGTGTTTTTTTTATGTATATCTTCTTTTGATATGCCAAGGAATTTTTCATTATGATGTTCATTTCTTTTTTTACTTGAGCACTTATTTTTGATCTGATTTCCTCTATAGCCTGATGTAGTTGGTTCTTCAGTTGCTGTCATTTCAGAGATTTCAGGTGTCAGTTGCTATCATTTCAGAGATATCAGGTGTGTGACTTCCATGTTGATGTTTCCTGGACTTGTTCTGGGTGGGATATTGGTTCAAATTGCATTTTGCTTCTTCTTTTTGTCATTTTCAAACCTTCCTAAGTTTCCAGGGATTCAGGTTCATTTCTGAGATGATGGTAGGGGGCAGAGCCAGAGGATGCAGGCCCCCAGACAGCTCACTCAGGCCTCCTGAGTCCAAGGCCCCTCCCATGGTGGTGGCAGGGAGTGAGGCCAGAGGATCTGGGTCCCTAGGCAGCTCACTGAGGCTTCCCAAGTCGAAGACCCCTCAGACAGTGGTGGTGTGGGATGGCATTGGAAGATCCTGCAGAGTTTAATTTTGACAATGTAGTCCAGAATAAAATTTATAGCTGTTACTAGTTTTATTTTTAAACAACATCTAAAAAGAATTAAATTGCGTTATGTACATCTACATTACCCCATAATGAATGTCATCATTATGTATAGCAAACATGTACTATTAAAAAAATGAACTTCTAAAAAGCCATAATGGAGCCAGGCATAGTGGTGTATACCTGTAATCCCAGCACTTGGGAGGCTGAGGCAGGGAGATCTCCACAAGTTTGAGGACAGCCTGCTCTACATAGTCCAGGCCAGCCTGGGCTACACAGGGAGACCCTGTCTCAAAAAATGCCATAATGCTAATGAGCAATTAATAAATATATAATTTATTAATGAAAATGTTGGAAGCTAATTTCACAATTACTAATTGTTGAGTGTACTTTAGAAGTGATTATAGAAGCCTTTGGTTTAATTTCATTTTTAGGTTGGTGGAAAACTCTTCTTGCTACTCAGTAGGACTGACATAATCTAATTGAAAAGTTTAGGATAGACTGGGCATGTGGAACCCAGATTATTAGTCTCTTTATTGCCTTGTTTCCTCCCATAGTGGCCATGCCATCTGCTACATGTTATAAGTTTTACAGGGCAAGTAAAAAGGATGGCTGTATTGTGAGATAATAAATTTAATTTAATAAAATATTAGAAAATCCTAGTATTTAATATAAATAACTTTTGATAAATTGGTTAGATATTTTTGTGAAGGAAATTAATTGGCCTTTAAGGGATGTGAATCATAATAGTATTGAACCTTTGATGTGGCTTTAGCAGCGTTATCTGGACAATAGCCGTGTAGGAGTTTTCACTTGTTGAGTCATTGCCTAGCTTTATCTTTAAATGATTTACTGTTTTTATAGAAATAGGTTGTGGGTCTAGAGGTTGTGGGTCTACCCTTAGAGGATAGTGAATAAGCTGTAATGTAAAAACGAGTGATGATATATGCATTCCCAGCTCTCCAGGAGGCTACAGCAGGAGGATCAAAAGTTCTGAGTTCCATCTAGAAACTTAGTGACTGAGTGTCTCAGACAAAGGTGAGGTAAGGGGCTAAGGATGATGTTCAATATGAAGATCCTAAGTTCAGTCTCCAGTAACACACACACACACACACACACACACACACACACACACACACACACACCCCTTAAAGTGTGCACAGGCCATATACTTTAGAAGTGCCATGAGTTGAGAGGGCCTCAACCAAGTACTGTCCATTAAAGACAAAAGCATGTATTAGCCACTCTAGACGGGGAATGGATATAAAACTCAGAAATCATTTTTTGGATATATTTTGAGAGTGGAGCCAGAAAGGTTTGCCACAGATAAAAACACGATGAGAGGGGTAAGAGGGTATAACTTTGGATTTTGAAGTATTGTTTGGGACATATAGAATGTTTGAAATAGCTAAGATATTCAAGTGGAGTTGTTGACTAGGCTGTTGGATAAATGAATCTAGAGTTTTCCAAAAGGAGAACTATTTAGTAATCATTGACATATAGATGCCATTAAAGTACAAAATGGAATGCATTGTTTGAAAATAATATATGGTTATAGAAGAAAAAGGAATTAGTACTGCCTATTGCAGGAGTGGAATGTTTGAAAGTGACCTATTGGTTGTTTAGTAGGATGTTATTTAATTTACATGTGCTTATGAAGTTTTATGGTTTATTTTGCCACTGATTTCCAATTTCATTGCACTGTGCATGGGATAATTTCAATTATTTTGCATGTACTTAAGCATGTTCTATGGGATAGTATGTGGTCTATTTTGGAGAATGTACCATATATAGCTGAGAAGAATGTGTATTCTGATTTTGTGGGGTAGAGCACTCTGTAGACAGTAGATCTACTAAGTCCATTTGTACAAAGGTTTGACTCAATTCTAGTATTTCTTTGTTGATTTTTTTTGGAGGGGGTCTGGTTATCTGTTTTTTTGGTACTGGGAATCAAACTCATGACCTTGTACTTGCCAGGCAGGCGCTGTGCCACTGAGCTATAACCCCAGTCCTGGTTGATCTATTTGTGACAGGTCCTCCATTATGATTGTATTAGTGTTTATTTGATTTTTCATCTCCACTGTGGGTGAGAATGTAGACTGGTGCAACCACTGTGGAAATCAGTGTGGAGATTCCTAAAAAAAATAAAAAAACTAGGACTAGAGGTTCCATTTGACCCAGCTATTCCACTTCTCCATATCTTCCCCAAAGAATTAAAAGCATAATGCTACAGTATTATATGCACACCCACGTTTATAGCAGCACAGTTTGTAATATCTAAATCTAAATTAATTTATAATATCTATATCTTGGAAATAACCCAAATGTTCATCAGCTGATGAATGGATAAACAGATGTGGTTTTCTTTATACAATGGAGCACCATTTGGCCACAAAGAAGGATAAACTGGAGACATTTATAGCTAAATGAATGGACCTTGAGACCATACTCTTAAGTGAAATAAATTGGGAAAAAGTGTAAATATCACATTGCCTCTCTTGTGTGAGAAACAAAGTGTAAATAAGAACCAAAATATATAATAGATATTGTGAAATAGAAATTATTCAAAGGAGAACTAAAGAGGGTAGAGGAGAAGAAAGGGAACAGAAAAAATGAGAAAAGAAGGATAAAATGGAAACAAGACTTCTTCAATAAGGAGGGGGAAGAAATATTGAAGGGAGAGGAGGGGAATGGGAAAAAAAGGAATTAAGATATATCATATGCAGATACAAGTTCCCTATGATAAATGTGATCATTATATTTAAATTGTACTAATAGACTTAATAGAAAAGTGAAAGGCAGGGGGGTATAAATTGACACTGAGAAAGAAAGAGGGATTGATGGAAGAGGAAAACCCTCAAGGGTGCAAGGGATCGTTGAAGCCTAGAAAACAAAATGATCAAGGAGGCAATATTTCCTTGTACTAAATCCTGCAGTACAAAAACAAGTGATGGTGTATGTATCTAAAACTAGCATTTTATGCAATAACTGAAGGCAGAAAAATATTAATTGGCTTTGGGGTTACCCGAATAATACAGTCTCTGCTCTCAATGACTCACAGCCAAGTAACCAATGTTTTTTATACAAACAAATGAATCACTTATAATTGGGTAATTCAACCGTATTCATATGTAAGAGACACAGAAATGAATGTTAATAATTTCATGCTGTATACTCAGGCTTTTACAGAGACAGATGGACTTTGGACATAAATAGTGTTACAAGTTATACAAGAACAACAAGACAAACCATGGCAAAAGAAATAGCAATATAAAGGATGAGATGAAGAGGAGTTCAGAAAACCAAGCCATACTCTTTTCATGTAGGATTTTGTGTAATATTACGTTGCAAAATTTAGACTTCTTTGGTATGGAAAATGGAATAGAATTTAAACAAAAATATCCAACTTCATGGTTTAAAATATGACATTTTAAATATTACAAAAGATTATAAAGCATATGTTCTTTTCATTCTGCCATTCATTCTCCCAGTTAAGAAAAAGACTTTTAGGAAGATCACTAAGGATAGGTGGAACGTGGTAAGTCTATTGTAGCTCTTGAAATAGTCCAGGTCAGAGATGAAAAGTTTTCTTAGATCTAAAGCTTAAATTCTATCTAGACTTTTGGATCAGTTCTAATAACTAGCCTAAGAAAAATAAAATATCTTCTGCTTCACATAAATGTAAATTAATGATGTCAGAGAACAAGTTGCTTTGGTTAACATAAAGGTTAGAAATATATTATTCATAAATCAGGCAACCTGAATTCCGTGTAATTAATAGTTCACAGGATGTAGTGGTACATTAAGAACTTTAATCAGTGACAGAGCAACTGTGGATTACAAATAGAAAATGACAAGAGAAAGATAAGACAGCATTATTTAAGTTATGAGATCATAGAGTTTAGAGCTAATGGGAACTGAAAAGATTTCGTTTCAAAGGTTGAGTAATTTGGGTATATAAAATCAATCACAGTTATAAAATGGTCTTTGATATTTGTGTGCATATACACAATTTACACCAATGCATAAATATGAGTATATAAGCAATTATGTAAATAAAGTTAAAAATTATTCTATAGGAAAATATATTCTACAAACCTTTTTTAAACAACTTCTAACAAAATGATAACAACTAGTGCACATTGTTTAATTATTTGAACAAATTTCTGCTTATTTTAACTAAAATTTTTGCTGTTGCTTGATATGGCTGTTTATAGTTAAAATAATACTGTCTGAGCTATGAGTTGTCACCCTTTCCAATGGCTTTTCATAAAATTGATAGCTTTTAAATGAACTACAGTTTCAATAAATGAGGCATTTATTTTTTTCACTAAAAATACTGCTTTTAGCAAACTTAATTCTTTCTCAACTTTTAATAAGTTAAGAACTATTACATTAATGGTTTTGTAGCATTTACAATAGTACCTGGGATTTTAAAATATTATTTACCACTTCAAAAATGAATATAGTTTATTGGATTATCATTTAATTAGGTCAAAACTAATTTTTCAGTCCAGAGTACAGGTGATACATGTCATTTCACGGTGTGGGGTTTGTTTGGCTGCCTGAGTTCATAATCCTAGCTCTGCCTTTAAGTTCTGAATAATCTTGCTGTGGCTCAATTTTCTCATCTCTAAAGTGTGATGTTATAATAACTAGAGGAAATGAAATACTACAAACTTTGAAAGGTTCCTTGCACAAAGAAAGTGCTAATAAGTGTTACTGTATTTTAAAATTTTAATAACAAAATCAAGGTTGAGAGTATACATGAAAAGTGGGCTTTCAGTGAATATTAATGAATTTGATTCACTGAACAAGGTGAGAATTGCTTAGAGGGACAGTGAGGAAGGAGTACTGGTATTCCTTGTCTAGTACCAGTAATTCTCTAGCCCCTAGTTCCAGATTGGTCCTGTGGGCTCTGTCTACATTCAGAAACTAATTTCCCATCCTGGAAGTACCTGAAATGTGAGCAGAACCTGTATTACCAGACTGATACTGCTAGTAACCATTATTATCACTTACCTGCCACTCCCAGGTTCTTCAGACTGAAGTAACTTGGAGGTTGGAGTTCCTACCAAAGGACACCTGAGGGCTACTAGAGGGCAGCTCTGGCCAGTAGCTACAATATATGAAGGACCATATGGTCATGGAGCACTGTCTTCCAACTTCTAGCTCCACTGATGGAGGGCTTTCTTCTTTGTTGAGGTCTGCATCTACTTTGGAAGACTACAGATGATAATCTGTGCATGAGTTAAAGAAGTTTTGTGGCAGGCCAGAAGGAAGATGGGCTCAGAATGAGTACCAGTGAATCACTGTCAATATCCAGGAAGAGGTTGTAAGTGGAGCATAATTTGTCCCTTCAGATATCTTGTGGCAGGAGGATGTCAGTGATGAGATTGTTGTTTTTCAACAATAGAAGTTTTATTGGTAGGTGTCTTATGTGTTTGTGATGCATAATGAACATATTCCTTGTGGGGTTGGTGGATACACATACCACACTGTAATCTTTTTTGCTTTCTCTTTTCCTATTCCTGCCTCCACTCTTCCCCTATCACTAGTTTCCTCTCCCATCTCCAAAAGGTGATGGTCTAACTCCCTATTTCCTGTCATCTTTTATTTTGCTCTTTCAATTATTTATACTTTAGATTTCTCCAAATGATGTAATATTTAATCTTCTATGCATAATTTATTTCACTTACTATTATGGTCTCAAGGTACATCTATTTTACCACAAATGACTCAAATTTATCCTTTTATATGACTGAGTAGTACTCTATTGTGTATATCTACGGTATTTTCTTTACCCATTCATCTATTGATGGACATATAGGCCATTTCCAAGATTTAGCTGTTATAGTTGTTCTGCTTGAAACATGAGTGGGCATTTAAAACTGTAATATGATGTCTTTAATTCTTTGTGGAAGATATCCAGAAAGAATATAGCTGGGTGAAGTGAGATTTCTATTTTTTTCAGGTATATTCATACTGATTTCCATAGTGGATATACTTGTTTACATTCTCAACAACAAGGTAGAAGTGTTGCTTTCCTCCTACAATCTCACTAGCATTTGTTGTTTTTTTAGTTTGTGGTTATAGTCATTCTTTCTGGAATAAGATGGAATCTCAGTGTTGTTTTGATTTGTATTTCTATAGTGGCAAAAATGCTGAACAGTTTTTACATACCTATTGGTCATCTGTACTTCTCTTTTTGAGAAGTGTCTATTCATTTCCATTAGCCATGTTTGATTGGATTTTTGTTTGGTGGGATCTAATTTTTTGATCTAATTATTTATATGTTCTAGATGTTAGTTCTTTGTCTGAAGAAGAGCTGTGGAAACCTTTTTATATTTTGTAGATTTTATATTCTGTAGATTTTCTCTTCACTCTATTATTTGCTTCCTTTGCTTTGCAGAAGCTTTTTAAGTTGGTATAATCCTATGTGTTGATTCTTGGTATTATTTCTTGTGCAGTTAGGGTTCTGTGATAGTTAACTGATTGTGTCAACTGGAATAAGCAGTGCCCAACTAAGTTGGATCAGTATGGTTCTGAGTGTGGCTGAGGGGATTTACTGAAGACAGAGACCCATGCTAGGGTGGCTTATCAACTGAATGGCATAAAGGGGAAACAAGGAAGTATTGCTTCTATTTCTTCAGAGGATCTCCAGTCTTCACCTTCACCTTGGATATTGTCTTTAGCTCAGACTCTTACGCATCTACCACAGACCCTTCAGCTTGTAGTGCAGGCCCCTCAGCCTCCTGATACAAACTCACATAAGGCAGGCACTACAGTGAGCTCTAGGCCTTCAACTGGATCCTTAGGATCTCCAATGTGCAGACAGACATTTTTCACTCTTCCATATCTGACTCTATGGACAGATATTGTAAGCCAATCTTATAACTTCTCATATATTTGTATATCTTGCATTAATTCTATTGCTGTAGTACACACGGACTGATACAGGTTCTGGGCAGAGAGTGTTTGCGTATGCCTGTGTCTTCAAGAGTTCATTTTATCTTCTAACAAATTCAGTGTTTCTGTTTTAATAGCTAGGTCTTTGGTCCATTTTTACTTTTATTTTAGTACAAGATTAGTGATATGGATCTAAATTCATTTTTCTGCATGTGGATAACCAGTTTTGCCAGCATGATTTTAAAAGAAGCTATCTTTTCTCCAGCATGTTTTTGGCTCCTTTGTCAAAGACCAGATGGCTGATTGTCCTAGGGTTGTTTCTGCATCCTCAGTTCTGTTTCCTTTGATCTACATGTCTGTTTTTGTGCCAGAGCTGTGCTGTTTTTATCACTGTAGCTTTATAATATAATTTGAAATCTGAAATTGTGATGCTTCCTGCTTTGCTCTTTTTGCTCAGGATAGCTTTTGCTATTCTGGTTCTCTTCTGATTCCATATAAATTTCAGAATTGTTTTCTTATAGTTCTCTAAGGAATTCTGTTGGTATTTAATTAGCATTTCATTAAATCTATATATCATATATTATAATATGGCCATTTTGACAATATTGGTTCTGCATCTCCAAGAAGAGTGATATGTCTCCATTTTCTGATGTCTTTCAGAATATCTGAACTGTCTTTCAGAAAATCTAATATGTCTTTCTTAATATCTTTCCTCATGGGTTCATTGTTGATCTACATGAATACTCTTGATTTTTGTGTTTACTTTGTATTCTGCCACATTCATTAATTTGTTCATTAATTCTAGGAGTCTTTTGGTGACATTTTTGGTCCTCTATAGGGTCATGTCACCTGGGGAATAAGGGTAGTTTGACTTCTTCATTTTCTATAATATTCCTTTTATTCCTTTCTCTTGTCCAATTGCTCTGGTGAAAGTTTCGGTTACTATATTGAAAGAAGTGGTGAGTTATTACCCTTGTTTGCTTCCTAATTTTAGAGGAAAAACTCTCAGCTTTTTCTTATTTAGGGTGTTGTCAATGGATTTGTTATAAATGGTTTTAATCAGTGTGAGCTAAAGTCCTTCTATACTTGTTTTCATTAGCGTTTTTTTTTTTGTTTTGTATTATGAGTGGATGTTGGATCTTGTCAAAGGTATTCTTTTGCAAGTATTGAGATGAACATGTGATTTTTGTCCTTGAATCTGTTTATGTGATGTGTTACATTTATTAATTTATGTACTTTGAACAATCCCTTGCACCTCTGGGATAAAACCAACTTGGTTATGACATGTGGTTTTTTTAAAGAGTTTTTGCATTGTTTGCCAGTATCTTAATAAGGATTTTTACAACTGTGTTCATTAAGGAGATTAGTCTGTAGTTTTCTTTTTTTGTTATATCCTATTCAATTTTGATATTAGAGTAATGCTAGCTTCCAGGAATGAGTTAGGAAATATTCTTTGCCTTTTAATTGAATTAAATAGTTTGAGGAATATTGGTGTTAGATCTTCTCTGAAGTTCTGATAGAATTCTGCAGTGAAATTACTGGGTCCTAGACTTTTCTTTATCAGTAGAGTTTTTATTATTGCCTCTATTTTATCACTTGTTACTGGTCTATTCAGAGTTTTTATATCATCTTGGTTAGATTTTGGTAATTCGTGTGTGTCTAATTTCTCTATTTCTTCTAGGTTCTCCAATGTTTTGGACTATAAATTTTCAAAGTAGTTTCTTACAGTTTTCTGGATTTCAGGACTGCCAGTTATGATTTTGCCTTTTTCATTACTAACTGCATTGATACGTTTTCTCTCTCCCTTTTTTTTTGGCATGGGGGTTAGTTTGGCCAAGAGTTTATCAATCTTGTTATTCTTTCAAAGAATTAGTTGTTTGATCCATTAGTACTTTGGATTTTTTGTCTCAATTTTATTAATTTCTGTTCTGGTCTTTATAATTTCTTTCCTTCTATTACTTTCAAGTTTGGATCCCTCTTGTTTTTACAGGGTTTTGTGATGCATTATTATGTAACTTATTTAAGATTACTCAGTTTTTAAAAATACGTGCATTCACAACTGTAAACTCCCCTCCTAGAACTTTCATTGTGTCCTACAGGTTTTGGCATGTTGTGCTTCCATTGACGTTTGATTTTAGGAACTTTTTATTTCTTCCCTAATTTCTTCCGTGATGCATTGATTATTCCATAATGTGTTGTCTAGGTTCCACGTGTGTCTTGGTTACTTTTCTTTCGTTGTTGAGACAAAATACCCAACACCCAAAATGAAGGAAGGAAGGGTTTATTTAGCTCACAGTTGTGGAGGTTTCAATCCATACTTGGCTGCTTCAGAGGCAGAGTGGCACATGGCAGAGGGCAAACTGTTCAGGGCAGCAGAGCACAGCAAAACCAACCAGCCCAAAAGGGGGGGGAATGGCTGCAAGCAGTCTCCTTTTCTCCCCTACATTGTAAACAGCCTACCCCCACCCAGGGGCCATGTACCGCTCACATAACCTCCATGCCCTCCTCTTCCACAGGCTCAGGATGTTTACAAAGTAAGCACCCTGGCTTCCTGCTGAATCACAGTTAACCTTTAAAGCTTCCCAAATTAACACAATAAACAACATCCCAGAAGGGTAAGGGCATGTCTTTTTCATCCCAAGATCTACAACTGCTGATTTACTCAGCCAAATCACCAGACTTCCCAAGTTGACACAATGTATCAACTGTAACATTGTGTTTGTGTAGCTTCTGTGATTTCTTTTGCTGTTGATTTCTAGTTTCATAACACTATGTTCTGATAGTATGCAGCAGATTATTTGTTATTTTATATTTAATCCTGCTTTGTGGCCTAAGGTATAGTCTATTGAAAGAGTTCCATATGCTGCTGAGAATAATGTGTATCATATTGTTTTTTAAAACAATATATGTAGATATCTATTGGATGTATTTGTTCAGTGGTGTGGTTAATTCTGATTTGTTTTTATTAATCTTTGGTCTGATTCACCTAACTGTGAGAGTTAGGTGTCTATCCTATTATGTCTTCAAGTGTACTGTTATTTTCTTTTGAAGTAGTGTATCTAATCTCCTGGTAATTCCATCCAGTAATTTAAAAAATTTCAAATATTGACTTTTCATCTCTAGAAATTCTATTTGGGTTTTTTATTGTATCTTTCATTTCTTTTCTCGCCCTGTTCATTTAGACTCTTGAGCCTACTAAAAATATTTATAAAAACTATTTTAAATTCTTACCTGTAGTCCATAATTTCTCGAGTTTCTATTGACTTTATTTTTACATGGGTCATATTTTTCTGTTTCTTTATATGCATTGTGAAATTTTTAATGTGTGCTAACACATAAACATTTTACATTTTAATGTTATACTTTAATAAATTGCTAGATTTTCCTATATTATTAAAAGAACGTTGAATTTTATTGTAGAACACATTCATATTCCAGTCAAATAAATTCTTCTGAAAATTTCTTTTTATATTTGTTCAGGAAAGTTCAGAGCAGCCTTAGTTATAGTGCTAATTAATCTGTCCTAAAATTTCTAGTCACTTCAACCTGTTTGGATTTTTATATTTATCTTCTCAACTGAGCAATACTCGGTTTTGTTCAATTCCCTTTTCTGCGCTGTGGCCCAGAAACTGCCTTTAGGGAATAATCTGGAACAAACAGAGGGCTTAACTTACTTGTTGCCTTTCTTACGATATCAAGTCTTATGCTGCTTGTTGTCCTGTGTCTAAGAGTGTTTCATATGTATTGCCCTTGTTTCTAATTCTTTGCATAGGAAGACAGTTCCTATATAATTTCTTCTTTGATGGGTGGAAGTATAAATGACATGTGGATCTTTAGGGAGGAACTGAACAAACTGAGCAGTAAGAATTGTTAGCCGTGGAGGATTCCTCTTGTACCAGGCAGGATAGATCTTTTGTTTCTGGCTTCACCAAGAAATATTTTTTCTGAACACATTTTGTGTTTCTCTCTTCTTTTATTTACTTCACAAAACCTTGTAGATACTTTATGCAAGAGTATCTAGCTTAGTTCTCTCTTTTCATGCATCTGTTCTTAGAAGCAAGCCCACAGGGTGATGTGGTGCACAAAAAAGAGGCATACAACCCAATCCTGAGTATTCAGTAATCTCACAGAATTTGAAGTGCCTGTAAGATATTTTTTAGGCAGTTGGTTCTATTTGCCTGGAGCTTAGGAAGAGGGCTGTACTGCTAACTTAAAAATGCATGAGGACAGTGGTGCTGAGGTGAATGACTGATAAAGATGAATCACTTGATAGCAGCATCTGGCATGAAGTAGAGACTTGCTGAACAAATGAATTAATGGTTCCCTGAATAGCCATCATTCTCATGGAAGATAATTCTAAACTTGCTGAGACAAATTCACATATATATTATGAGGGTAGTTAACTACATTATGAGCTGATCATTCCTTGCCTATTACTATTAATTTGCTAACTTAACCTTTAATGATTTTTATATATAACAATATTATAAACTACTTTTAAAGTAAAAGGTATGCAGAACAAAGATGAAAAAAGTTAAAATAATATTTAGTTTGATTAATATCATATTTTTGTTTAGTTACTATGAAGGGTTATACTTGATATTGTGAGTACATTTAATACTGCTCATATTATTTAGCCAGAGAAATAGTATCTAATTACCAAGAGGTTATATAAAGTAATATAAGTAGCATGAAAGATATTATACAAGGAGTAGAAGAACTAGGTTTGATACTGATTGACTTTATAACAGTATGAATTTTATTGCAGAAGATGTTGGCAATGCCTATTAACATTTATGTATGACCTTAATTTCAAAACGTATTTTGAAATAGACATAAAAGAGCTTGTGTATATTCATATAAATCTGCTATGTTAGGGGCTTTCATCTGTTACCAAAAGACAGAAGCAAACTGACATAATTTTATACATAATAAATCAGTTTTATCTCCCTATTTGGGAGCTTTAAGATAATAAAATGTCAGGTATGCACATTAGGGTCAACTCTACTTATTATGAATTATCTGCTTTGTTTACAAAAAAAGCATTAAAGGAAGTTAGTTAAACAGGTTTGTTTTGAATGACAGACCACTCTAATGTGATTCTCATATACAACTAAAATTTAGATGGATAAACTGATTTTTTTTTACAAGTGCCTCCTGCTCAGGGTTTTAAAATATAATGGAATTATAGCATATTAGAAACTAGAAAAGTACCCACTGTCTTGGGGAGGGAGCAATGTTAGTAAATCTGATTCATATTCTAATGCCAGTTCTCTGTCTAGATAATTAAAGAGTATAGATGGCTTTTTCTTTCTTTAAAAATGAGTTAAAATATAATGCGACATAAAATGTGTCAAGAAATGTAGATTTTAGGCTGGGTTTGCCTGTGATTATGTATAGAACATCGTAGTATTTATTAGTTTTATTAGTACATGTTTTCAGTACATAATGTGTACATTCCTCCTGGGGAGTTGGCACATATACATAACACATTTCACTACTTTCTTTCCATCCACTTTCTCTCCCTTCTCTCTCCCTCCATCTCTCAATCTCCTTCCTATCTAAGAAACATCTATCTCCCTACTTTTATTATGTTTTTTGTGTTCTTTACTTACATTTTGAGTTTCTCAAGGTGCATCCATTTTCCTACAGATGACTCAAGTTTATCTTTCTTTATAACAGAGTAGTGCTCCATTGTGTGTGTGCATCACATTTGCTTTATCCACTTATCCTTAGATGGACATATAGGCTGTTCACAATACTTAACTAGTATGAATTGTGCTGCTGTAAACAAGGATTTGCATGTATCACTGTACAGTAATATGATGTCTTTAATTCTTTTAGAAAATACAAAGGAAAGGAATAACTAGGTCAAGTAGAATCTCTATTTTTAGTTTTTTTGCAGAATCTCCATGCTGATTTCCATAGTGTTTGTACTAGTTTACGCTTCCACCAACAATGAAGATGAGTTCCTTTTTCCCTGCAGCCTCACCAGCCTTTGTTATTATTTGTTCTTCTGATAATGGCCATTCTTACTAGGGTAAGATGAAATCTCAGTGTTGTTTTATTTCTAAAAGGATTTTTTATTTTAAAGAGAATAAAAAACATTGAAAATGATACAGTATATCAAAACAAGGTGATAGGAAATCATCAGCTTTAGGTGAAAATTCTTGTTGGGTTTTATGTTCAGCTCCTCTGTTCTTCTTAGAATTCATATTCTTTTATTTTAAAGAGAATAAAAAATAACATTAAAAGTGATACAAAATTTCAAAACAAGATGATAGAATATCAACAATGGTTGTTATGTTACATATTGTTATATTCAAAGTAGCTGTTCAAATTACCAGATATAGGAAAGTAAAATTGATCAAAGAAAATTAAGCATTAACTATTCCTTTCAATAAATAAATAGAAATTATTGGTACAATTATCTTAACTATCTTGTATATGTGTGTGTGTGTGTGTGTGTGTGTGTGTGTGTATTTTTTATTTCATTTCTCCTTTCCTTCATCCCAGTTGTTCTTTCCTCTTGAGCAGTTTCTTTTCTTGTCACATATCTATTGTAGCTTTCAAATTTTATTTACCTTTGCAGTTTCTTACAGTAGGGAGACAACATGATGTTTACACATGCAGGTCTGATTTATTTCACTTATGAGTATGGTCTTTAGTTGCATCCATTTACCTATAAAAAGCCCTGAGTTTATCTTCCTTTATAGCTGAGTAATACTCCACTGTATAAAAGTGTATGAAAATACCACATCTTTTTTCTCTACGCTCAGTTAATGGGCATTTGGGTTGTTCCTAAGATTTAGCTATGATAAATTGTACTGCTATAAACATGGGTGCACATATATTGCTGTGGTATGATGTTCTCAATTCTTCTGGAAAAATACTCAAAAGGGGAACAGCTGGATCTAATGGGACCTTTAATCCTAGGATTTCATCTTACTGAAGTTTTTGCACATCAAAAGAAATCACCAACAGAGCGAAAAGAAAACCCATGAATTAGGAAAAAATTTAGCCCACTAACCCTCAGACAAAGGTCTTCTGTCTAGAACATACAAAGAATTTTTAAAAATCAGGCCTCCAAAATTCAAAGACTCAATCCAAAAATGGGCATCTGAGATGAATATATACTCTCACATGAAGAAATACAAATGGCAAATAAACGTATGAAAAAATGTTCAATATCATTGGTCATTTGAGAAATGCAAGTTAAAATAACACTGAGATTCCATGTCACCCCAGAAAAAAAAGGGTTTCATCAAGAAATCAACCAATAACAAATGCTGGCAAGGCTGTGGGGAAAAAGAAACCCTTCCCCATTGTTGGTGGGAGTGTGAACTGGTATAAACACTGTGGAAACCAGTGTGGAGATTTCTCAGTGTTGTTTTAATTTGCATTTCTATAATGACCAGTGATGTTGAGCATTTCTTCATGTATGTATTGGCCATTTGTACTTTTTCTGTGAGGTGTCTATTCAGTTGACCATTTTTGATTCGGCTTTTTATTTGGAGGGTCTTTATATATTGTAGACATTAGTCCTCTGTCTGAGAAATAGCTGGAATTTTTTTTCCCATTCTGTAGATTGTCTCTTCACTCTGTTCATTTTGCTGTACAGATGCTTTTAAATTTCATAATATCCCATTTGTTGATTCTTAACACTATTTACATGCAATCAGCATTCTATTCAGAAAGTCACTACATCTATGACTTCAAGAGTTTTACCTATTTTATCTTCCAGCAGTGTGAGTGTTTCTGTCTTAGCATTTAGTTCTTTGATCCATTTTGATTTTAGTTAGGTACACAGTGAGAGATATGGGTCTAGATTCAATCTTCTGCATGTGGATAGCCAGTTTCCTGGTACAATTTATTAAAGAAGTTCTCTGTCCTTCAGGGAATGTTTTAGAAAGACATCATATTTGATAATCTCTCCATGGATTTAAGATAAATCCCAGTGATAACATTTGTATTTCCTTTTACTTACACAATCAATAAGTATCTATTGAATAACTGATAAAAGGTATGAACTGGTTTGAACTCTGCAGATACAATAATGAACAAAACAGATATGGCTCTTCCAGTAAAGTACTTACATTCTAGATGAAGGAGTGGGAGGAGAAAGAGAACAAATACCTTAACAAATAGTATAGTATCATAAAATGGGAAATGCTATGAAGTAATCTGACCAAGGAAGGCTTTTCTGAGGAGGTCATTTAAAGCCAAGATGATGGAGATTTTAAGCCATTCAAAAGTTTGATAAAAAACTTTTCATAGTGAATACATAGCAAATGCAAAAGGCTTGTTTAGAGACTAAGAAGTTGAGAATGTTCAGAAGAGAATGGCAAGTAAGGAGTAGGGGAGGGAAGAAAGGAGAGGGAGGGAGGAAGAGAGACAGTGACACTCAGAGAAAAGAGTGAGTTTAAAAACAACTTTGTTGCGATATTGAAACACAGCAAACTGCCTGTATTAATGTCCTAGGACCTGTTTCCAAATCTCTGGTTACCCTTGGTTTGTGGCAGCTTCATTGTAGTCTTCCCAGATCAGTCTCCTTGTTCATGTGTTGGTTTCTGAATTTCCCATTTTTATAAGGACAACAATTGTATTGAATAGGGACTGATGCTTTTCCAGTATAACTTCATTTTAGGTAATTACAATCTGAAATGCTAAGGATTAAGACTTCACATATGAATTTTTGGGGCACATAATTATCCTCTAACACTGTATATAAAGTATACAATTTGATAGAATGTGTATATCCTGTGAAATTATCACAATCAAGGTAACATGTTCTTCACCCAAAAAGCTTCCTCTGCCTTGGTGAGCCCTCTCTGCTGCCTTTCCATACTTTTCCCCATCCCAAGGTAGCCATTAATATTCTTTCCATTTTATGATTAATTTATATTTTCTATAATCTGAATCATGTGAAATATACCCATTTTTTTGTCTTTTTCTCACAAAATATTAATTTTAATGTGACAACTTGAGAAAGAACTGCTCAGCAGATTAGTAGATTCTGGGTGTGTTAGTGGATGATCTTATGCTTGAGGTTCACTGGAATTTTTTTTATTTTAAAGACAAAAGAATGGAGACATAGAAACCAGAATAACACAAAAAAATACAGGAAATACAAAATTATAGAGAAGATAGTAGGGAATTAGCACTGGAGGCTGTATTAAATAATGTTATCTTCACATTAGTTAACACAAAAACAATACAGGAAATACAAAATTATGGAGAAGATAGTAGGTAATTGGCACTGGAGGCTGTATTACATAATCTTCACATTTGTTACTCAGTTATACAGATGATGGCTCATTCGATTAATCAGTTTTCTCCACCCTCTGTTGTTCTACCACCCAATCAGTCATCTTCCCTCTGATAATAACTGTACTTTTGGGTGTATTTACTCCCTTGGACTCTCATCTTGGGAAGAGACAGGGCTGCTTGAAATTATGCTGTAACATATAAGGGTGTATACAAATTGTTATGGCAGGAGGTGGAAAAGCACCCATGCGCAAAGGCAGTAGATAGGCAGGGAACCAGGTTCATTACAGTCAAGCCCCCTTTGACAAGCCCTCAAGGCCTTCAGGGGTCCAGTTGAGTCAGCAGGGTTACCCAGAGAACCACCAGGCTTCCCCTTGCTACATCGTGTCCAGAGGTCCAGTCAAGTACTCAGGGTCACCCAAGAAGCCTGCAGGGCTCTGACCTGGCAAGGCTTTGCCAGCGGCCTGGTTGAGTCCACGGGGTTGCCCTCAGCGGACCACCTGGCTCTGCCCCATTGCCACGCTGCTGGAGGCCCCATCCAGGTCTTCAGGCTTCTCATGGAGGGAGGCCCCTCCCCTCTCAGGCTACCGAGCTCCCTGTCAAGGCCTCCACAGTCCCCTTATAGGCCACTGGTGTCTCCCTGCAGGCCACCTATGACTCTTTGGAGGCTATCCCCACCCAGCTAGAGAGCCGGGTCTGCACACTAGCTCCAGGTCTTTGCCTCCTCCCACCTCCCGATCTCCAGTGTTGCCGTTCCCTGCCCCTTGCAGCTAGGCATTGGGTGCACTTATGATGCTGGACACAAGGGCATGAGGTCTCCCCCACCTGTGCTCACTGTAGTAGTCCAGGGTGTGTACCAAGTTTAGTTATTAGTTCTAGAAGAGAACTGGAGGATTTTCTTGGGTCTGCGGTGTAGCATACGTTGTTGTCTCTTGGAGTCCTGGATTGCTGCTTTTCATGTAATTTGTTGCTATGAGTTCATACAAGGTTCATGTATGCAAGCAGTATGGAGACCGTCTTGGTGCTCATATTAGCAGTTTAGGGTGAGCCTTGAAGCCTGTGGACTCAGCCCGTTGCTGTCAGGGACACATGTTGAGTACTCAGGTCACCAAGACTCAAGGTGCTCAGAGAGGGAGTCCAGGGTCGGAGCTGAAGCCCGGTAACTCAGCTTGTGCTTCCTACTTGGTGTTGGAGTGAGAAAGGCATTGGGCTGTGTGGTCTACCTCCATCTGCAGCTCTTTCTCACTGTTATGCTCCAGTTCCTGTTTGTTCTTTGGCTGGATCCCTGGGAATTACTGTGGCCCTGGGATTGCTGCCAATGCTCTCTGCTGCTCTCTCCTGGTAGTTGCTCACACAGTGGAGAGGCAGGAGGCCACAGCCTTGGGGCAGGTGTAGAGCTGGGTGTGGTGGGCTGTGTACTGGTTGCTTTGACTCCACCTTGCCTCCAGGCACTGATTAGAAAGGTTGCTGCAGGATGGGGATTCTGTTTTATTGGCTGTTGAAACTTCTCATCCTCACACTGGGTTCGACAACACCTCCCAACTGCCATTGCCTCTTTCCCTGGCTGTATTTACTTCTCTCTGGTCCTGGACCAGCTCTCAGAACTCTGCTCTCCTCTTGCCCATTTGGGAGGCTGCCATCAGCATGGGTCTCTGAAGCTGAAGCTGTGAGTGCCAGAATGAGGAAGCCGGCCGAGGGTGTGTTTGGAGTGGTGACTCCCTCCTTCTCTGCCTCCTCTTCCTCCCACTGCGCATGGCAGCCCTCTGAGCCTTTCCTCCAGAAGAAGTCTTGTTTGGTCTTTCTGAGGGATTAAATTGTCATTTCAGATCTTTCTTGGGCTCAGGGTACGCATTTCTGTCCTTCCTGTCTTTCTCATGTTGCTATATTCCAGTGTCTGGGTAGCGATCCTCTGGGAGGATCTTTCTGTGCTGCTTTTACCCAGTCGCCATCTTCCCGGAAGTCCTCACTGGATTTTTGGATTGGATTCATAGTTTTGATAATATTTGTATACTTTTCAGCCATTGTATCTTCAAATATTTTCTGTATTTCTTCCTTTGAAGATTCCAATTCCATATATATTTGAGATCTTGAAATTTATACAAACTCATTGATGATGTTCTTTTTTTTCAGTTATTTTCTCTGTGTATTTCAAATTTTCTGTGTATTTAGAATTATTTGTCTTGCTATGTCTTCAACTTCATTAAACTTTTTCTATGTAAAGTCTCATCTGCTATTTTAATCAACCCAAGAAATTGTTTTCATCTTTATAAGTTCAGTTTGGCCTTTTATTTTTCCATGTGTCTACATGCTTATACTTTTCTCTAGTTACTTAAATATAAAAATTATTTATGTTTTGTTGTTCTTATCTACTAATTCTATTATTTGTACCAAAGCTGGGTCAATTTCAATTAATATTCTCATTATGAATTGTATTTTCCTGCTTCTTTATATGCCTAAAGATTTTTTTTATTGAATGCCATGTATTGTAGATTATACTTGTGGGGTGCTGGGGATTATTATATTCCTATAAATAGTCTTCATCTTTGTTATATGACTCAGTTATGTTACTTGGAAACAGTTGATCCCTTTAGGTAGTACTTTTAAGCTTTGTTAGAAAAGGCCAGGACAGCATTTGTTCAAAGGCTAATTTTTCTTTACAGTTGAAGCAAAATCCATTTTTAGCATACTACTTCATTTTTATGAGGTAGAAGATTTTCATCTGTTACAGGTTAGAGCAGGTTCTATGAATCGTCTGTGTGAATCTAGGATTGTTTTCTTTAATCCTTTCAGGTGTTTCCAGCCTCAGCTAGTTTTCTCATGTACATCAGTATGTCAGTTTTCAGCTGAATACTGAAAGAGATCCTTTCCAAATCTTCATAGTTCCCCCTCTGTGCAGCTCATGAATCTATCAAATTTACCTAAGGATCTTCCCAGAAGACGCCTGTGTGTTGTGAGTCCATACATAATGAACTGAAACTTTGGTATGTGAACTGAGAGGCCAATTTAAGCACATACTTTTGTAACAAATACTTGAGTCTTAGTGAGTCATAGCAGCCAAAGCTCAGTAAATCTCAGGTAGTCACCTGACCAGAACACATCCATGTAAGGCATGTGTTGCCAAGCAGGCTCTTTCTATACCTCACTTCTGCTTTGTCTCCATACATGCTGCCTGTCCATGTTTGGAGTTGAGTTCTCTGAACCTTTTCTGGTTCTGAGGCCAGCCTGATTTATGATTCATTCTTTGTTCAATTAAACTCTATCAAATAAGTAGTTCTTAAAGTTATGCTTTAACATAGCTCAGACTATGCTTTGACTTCCCATCACCCTCCAGGTAGATGCACTTATGCTGGGCACCATTCTTTCCATATAACTTTCATTTATAGTAAAGGCTAGGGTACATGAAGACGAACGGGGTTGTCTTCGCCTGTAAGCATACCTGACTTACTGAGCGTCTGCTGCGTGTCAGGGCTCCGTACATTGTCTTTAATCTCCCTAAAACTAACCAGGAGGAAGGGCTTAGGGGATCAGAGAAGGATTGCAAAAGGGCTGCCTTCCTGAGTAAACCCTGCATGACGAGAGGAAGATAGGTGAGCTAAGGCACAGAGTGGCTTGTGTCCCAGCACAGGGAATAGTATATGTAATTTTTGGAGACAAGAAAAAGTGTGTCTAACTTGAGAAGCTCAGTTTAGCAAAAAGAGAAAAAAAGTAGCAAAGGGATATGGCTTTAAGATAAAAGAAAGAGTTCAAGATAGGGAATGATGAAATTGAGCTAAAGTGGGTCATGTGGGACTTTGCAAATGATTCCAAGTCATTTGGAGTTTTTTCTTGAGGACAGTTTGGAAATGCTCCATGCATTTTTGGCATAATACTGTAGTTACAGTGAGGAAAAGTGGTTTAAAGGTGTCAAAATGAGCTATAGCTATGGAAATGGAGAAAGGTGTACATTTGTTCCAGAAATTCAGTAATGACATATGCACTCTCTCAGCCATTTTATGTGTTCAACAAATATATTGACTGCCTGCTGGATACTGGGCCCTGTGACTAATATATTTGTTAAACAATTATATATGTTGTATTACTACGAATTATCACTTACTGAACCCTTTTGTGCCAGACACTGCGTTGAGTGACTTCCAGAGACATTGCTATTGCTTTTTAACAGGTGAGGAAACTGAAGTAAAGCGAGGCAGACACACCAGTGACATAGCTAGTTAATGGCAGAGCCTGAATTTGATCTCAGGTCAGCTTGACATTCTACCAGATTATTCAGAAATAGCTTTTCAAATAAAAGGGGAAAAAAGTATTTTGAACTATTTTTTAATCAACAACTTCTAGATCAATTGCCCTAGATTTATATGAAAAAATTGTCATTTTTTGTAGATAAGGAATAATTTTATATGTTTCTGCATGAGCAGTTAGTTGAAATTTGGAGCACTCAAGGTGCAAACTAATTTTTATTCCCAAGACTTCCTTAGATGGAGTTAAGGTGCTTTTTTTCTATTTGTACTCCTCCATTTTGTGGCTAGCCTTTATGAATATTAGCAAAGGATATGTTTAAAGAGTAGTTTTATTTTGAAATAGGAGAGAGGAAAGTGCATACTAAAATAATGTCACAATTTCCAGGATAAGATATTGGAACTTGTTTGTTTAAACACATTTTATTTGGTGTTTGGTATGAATTTTCAATAGATGTTTTTCAGATAAGAAATCAGTAATTCAAGTACAATTCTATAAACAAGAAGATCAAAGGGGAATTATCCTGAAGGGTATAAAATGAACCAAGAGTCTGGGTCATCACAGCATCAGCTCACCAAAGCAAAGTAAGGTAGGTGTCTATATTGAGAAGCCTCTGTGAAATAAAACACCTTTATTCTGATTTTCTTTATTTTTACACTTGTAACATATATTTAAAAATTGCTAATGCTGAGAGATAATTTGCTTCATTAGGCTTTAAATTTTAATTATTGCTTCAAATTGTTCAGTTGGTTCAAGGTAAGTGAAATACATACATAAGGATAGGAAAGAATTTCATCACCTTAAAGCAGAAGAAACAATTGTCAATTTCCTAATGAAGGATGTTTTATGTGCATGGATTTCTCATGTTATCATTTTAATTTCAATGTTTTTATCAATTTAATAATCTCTGTTTTGAATAATCTCTATTGTTAATGGTCATTTTGATGAAAATATACTAGGAAACCTTAAATTCAGTTTTTAGTACCTGTGGGGGTAATTACTCTATTACAAAACTTTTTGGTTATTTAATGTGACCACCTTGGGTAGTATCCAGTACACACACACACACACACACACATACACCTTCCTAATATTATATTTTGCTGTCTAGAAAAATACACTATTTTAATAAATTCTGGGATTGTTCATAGGACAAGAAATTCATCCTCTTTTGTAGTATAGTAATGAATTTGTGAGAAAAGATTGGTGAAAATTAGCAGGGCAGACAGAAATGTGTTCATTAAAAACAAAATTAGAGCAAAAAGAAGAGAGAAAAGACAAGGAAAGAACCTATTGTGGAATAAGGTAAAGAACTGAAAGTGGGAACACACTTGGTCATGGTGCTGAAGAAGGCAGGCCATCTATCCTTACTTGGATTCCACCTGAAATTGTGAATTCTGTCTTTAAGTGCTCAATAAATTATTTATGATGATTTTCTAAGATGTAATTAAATTGCAGAGATGAAAACAAGGTAACAAGAAATTATAGCAGATATATGAGAAAGTACTAATTAATACTGAGTCATATAGTGTTATATATTTTTTCTTATGTAGCACTCCAAATATTTCATGTGTGTTATTCTTTTTATCTTAGGAAGGAGTATATGGAAAAATGAAGGCAAAAGATAATAAATTTTTCATTGACACACAATTGTTATTAAATCTGGAAACAGAAATCTAGATTGCTAATTTTTAGGCCAGGGATCTAACATGAATTTAGCACATAGAATCACAAACTATTTGTGCTATACAGACTTACATAATCACTTTATAATTCTAAGTCTTCTTTTTATAGTTGAGGAATTTGATATCCAGAAAGATTATGTGGGTGAACTTTTACTACATTCAATAAAGAGGTAAAAGAAAAAGGGTAGTTAACTGTTTTATATCCAAAAGGTTGTTCCACTAATGTGGCTAGTAATTCATCATTTTTTAATATTTTACTTTTGTTAAAGATCTACATTTATAAGAAGAATTTAAGAAAAGTATTAAGTAGGGGAACCATGGGAAAAGTTGTAACCCAATTTTTCATCCTACAATATTAAAAACTATTTATATGCTGTAGATGTGGAAACAAGGTCCAGACAGATGAAATATTTAGTCAGTTTCTCATAAATCCATGAAAGAATTCTGTTCCTTTTTAGACCATTGTTCTCAATACTAGTTCACCACACATATATTTTACATAGAATTGTAGACTTAGAAGTTGAGATACATGAAGTTAATTATTTCCTTAAGTAAAACTCAGTATGATTATATAGTTCTTGTCCAAACAGCCAAGAACTATATGATCATACTGAATATTTTATATAATCAGAGTACTTGATATTTTTAAGATCCTGCAGGGGATCCTCTAGGTCTGTAGCTCTAAAATACTGGAAACAACTTTATACCATAGAAAGAGCTCATATTTATGAAACATTTGAGGAAACCAGATCTCACAAGTAAGGGATACTTACATTTTCAGGCTTATGTTGTAGCTCAGTGGTAGAACAGGTGCATGAGGCCTTGGGTGTGATCCCTAGCACCTCAAAAAGCAAACAAAAATTTCATAGGAATTCTTATTTTTGCTTTTTAATGTAAACACAAAAAACCCCTCTAAGAAATGCTTGAATGTACAATATTTTATTTTTGAGAGTTCTCCAGAAAACCTTCTTTGTCTAAAATGGTTTAGTTTGTCTATTCACAAGTAAATGTAGTAAACATAAGGAAATTTTTGATAATTGTAGGCCTCAGAGTCATAATGTAGACTTTTTCAGTTCTCTTAAAACAATCTATTTAAAAATTTGTGTTTATACTTGGCTCCTCTCCTGGACTGTCAGCCCTTTAGGCCAGGGGCCTTCTCTTATCCATTTTGTGTCTCTCAATGCTTTGCTCAGGTACTGAATATGTACGTAACTAATTTATCCGCAGTTCTTATTCTAGGAATAGGAGATTGGTTGGAATGACTATTAATCTTTAGAAGATGACATTTTAATTAATTTGCTGGTAACCTGTGTACTGTGGTTTTCATTTTTTCTTGTAAGTTTAGTTAAGACAAAATTCTTAGCTTTGGGGCGGGGGATAAAGCTCAGTGGCACAAGTGCCTGTCTGGCAAGCATGAGGTCCAAGTTCAATTCCTGGTACCAAAAAAAAAAAATTCTTAACTTTGACTGAGTGTAGGAGGCTGAGGATATTTGGTTTCAGTAAATAGAGGTCATAGAGTATGTAGCTTCAAGACTGCTAGGATATAATTGACAGTTGAGAAAATGTTGATACTTTCTGGTGATTGAATAAAAATGTTTAGTGAAAATTTGTTTAATAGGCTAAGCAAAGAACTTTGTATTCATATATATCAATTCTAGTCTATTAAGATGTGTATTTGCTTTATTGATAATGATAATTGAGAAGAAAAAATCTAAACACACCTAGCTAGCTGTACAATATTAGTAAAATGAAAACAAGTCTTAATCTTTGAGGTGATCAATTTATATCCTGAAGTGTGAAAATTGGTTACCTTATTTTAGTAGCAGAACTAAAATAATTATGTCATAACATTATCCAGATCATTACAATGTCCAATTGATGTGGAACATGTTCTTCATTAGACAAACTTTATTGAGATGCATGTTCTGCTCCTTCCTGGGGCATAGTGGACCCTTCTGTTGTCCTTCATGAAGCCAAAAAATATTTCATATTCCTGGCTAACCCATAGTGGACTGTCATCCTTGATTATTTTATTCTCTTTATGTTTTTTCACTTATCTTTTTGAGATAGAGTTCTATATATCTTCTATAAAATAATGTAACTTCTATAAAATAATATTTTATTTCTTCCAATTCTACATATTTTCAACCTTAAAGGAGGATCCTAAGGATCCAGAAGGGGTTTCCAGATTTCTGAGTTAGCTCCTTCACCCCAGTGGTGAGTTTAGTTAACGCTCTGCGGACTCTCGCCTTTTTGGTATCTGCCTTGACCGGAAGTGAGTGGATGGCCTTGGGGCGGTGCTGACTTTGGGATGTGCTCCTGTGTTTGCTTCTTTGCCTTCTGTACTTACGAGAGAAAGTTGGCTGGCCTTTTAAACCAGTAAAGCAAAGGTTTTAGAAAACTACAATTTTGGGAAAGCAATCACTGAAGCATAATTGTTAACTTACTTCTTAAAAGGCAGGTGTTTGGATTATATTTCCACAGAATGAATTATTTTATATTTAGTTGATAGGTATATCTCTGCCATTTTTCTGCTGTGATGCTTCGGGCTTGCCATTTCACTGCCCAGAGAGTTCAGTGCCATTGCTAGCAGTACCTCCACTAGGTGAGCTGCCTACCCTACGGACTATGTGGGTCATTGCTAGCCCTAAGTATATACTGGGAGAGTTTGACAGTATTAAATATGTAACAACACTTCACTTAGGGCCTAGAACAAAGTAGACATAAAATAAATGGCAGTTGTTTCTATTGTTGGCCCTTTGTGTGTGTGTTCATATATATAAACTTTACCAAAATGTGCCTTCTGAAAGTCTTGAAAGGATACGTGTAATAGGTTCTTTAATTTTGTCTTTGATTTAGCATGCCTGCCATCTTCCTGATGTCCTTGCTTTTTGGTCTTGCATGCGGGCAAGCACTATCTTTTTGTATTCCAACTGAATATACAATGCACATTGATAGAAGAGAGTGCGCTTATTGCCTAAGCATCAACACCACCATCTGTGCCGGATATTGTATGACACGGGTATGTAGTTCATCACCCTTATTTTAGCTATAAATTATATAAACATAGAATCAGTCCCTTCCTATCTGAAAAAGAAATGAGATAAATCACAACCTTATTTTCTAAATCCGATGGTTAGCTCTTAAGTAGTAGAACATATAGTTTATAATATTATGTGGATCTACTCAGAAAAATGAGTACAGATAAATTTATAAGAATTTTACCCACTAGATTCATTTAAATCTTATCTTGTTCCCATGATAAAGGGTAAGACAGGAGGGTATCACTGTTGTCTCTGCAGAATTTAATCTAGATATATTAAATTGGTGTTGGAGACTAAGACTAAGGAGTCTTCCCCTAGTTGTATTTGCAACAAATAAGCGTGTATGTTTCCTTTATTTGTAAGTTTTCTAACTTCCTTTCATATTGTGCTCCTTTTTCTATCCTTTTCTCAGGATGTCAGTATCAAGCATCTTGTTCCCAAATCTACTCTCTCCCAGGATGTTTGTACGTACAGAGACTTCATCTACAAAACTGTGGAAATACCAGGATGCCCACTCCATGTTGCTCCTTATTTCTCCTACCCTGTTGCTGTTAGCTGCAAGTGTGGCAAATGTGATACTGACTATAGTGATTGTATACATGAGGCCACGAAGACAAACTACTGCACCAAACCTCAGAAGTCCTATCTGGTGGGGTTGGCTGTCTAAATTTAATAATGACATTATTTGCAATCTGGTTAAGTGTGTTTATCTTGAATAAAATAATAAAATATCATTGTGTTTCACAATACCTTGTGTGCATTTTGAGTATACATTTCAACCATGTGCATACTCACACATGTGTCAAAGAGTTTAAGAGGCTTTACAAGAAAAGGTGAGTGAAAGATCCTTTTGGGGTTTTCATATGAGAAAGCAAAGTGAGGGTGAGATGGAAAGCAGAGGCACAAAGTGCTCTGAAAGTCAGCTGTGAGAAGCTCTTCTAATAGAATTACGAAAAGCAATCTGATCAGACGCTGAAGGAACATATGGCATTTGGGCGCTAGAGACATTGTTCAAAGATGGAAGCAGGGCTGGAGTGGAGGAGGGGAGTCAGGAGTACATGAAACCTGCCATATTTAATAGTTTACCCTAATCATGCAACCATACTGGCTAAAGCTCCAAAACTCGGCAAAGAGTGTGTGAACTGTTCTCTTTAATTTAATTACTCTGGTGGGCCAACATGAAAGTCATATCCCAAAAGGTCAATTTACAAAGCCTAGAAAAGAGGCCACGATCATTTTATACATGGAAGTCTAAATCCTTCATAGTCCTTCAGTAATAGGAGATACTTTCCAGCACTGATACCAGCAGCAACTTGTCCTGTTTTGGCTTTTGATATCACAAAAAACTAGTACAATTATGAAAGGTTTTAGGAATGGGGGAGAGTGCTCAGGGATTTAATGGAGTAGAAGAATTCTAATCTAAACTTTCATTAATAGTTAAACAATGTTTTCTGGTGAATATCCTTGGCAAGAAACTGTTTATTTTTTTCCCCCCTTCTTTAGATACTCATTTTTGAGAGTTTGGTTTCAACAGATGCTGCAAGTGAGACATGTGTAATGCCCTGCAGACTTGACTGGAAAAAGGTCATAATAATCCTAAAAAGAGGATTTTATACCCTCTATTTGGCCTTTACTCTTTAACAACAACTGTCATCATCAAGGTGAAAACTGCTTATCAGCAAGGCTTTTGGCTTTGTTATATCTCACAACCCCTGGTTAAATTCAACTGGACATCTTGTAAATATATGACAATGCCCATGGGAGAGAGGTAGTACAGATAAATTAGTATGAAAGTATCAAATTATGTCTTGCCAAAGTTAGGAAACATTTGTGCATTTACATAAAAAGGTGTCAAGAATGTACAGTACTTATTTTTACCTTAGTATCTGAATAGATATTTGCATGATTTCCAAATATTAATCTGGGACTTTGAGTTTTCATATCAATTGATAATATGAACTCTTAAAGCTGCCCATCTTTAAAACTGTTCATCAAATATAGATCTTTGATTAATAAGTAAAAGATATAATTTTCCAACCTATCTAGCAGTAGTCCCAAATGACTTTCATTGGTTCAGAGAAAAATTTTTCAAGGACTTGACCTACACAAAGGCCAAGAGGTTTAAGGAGGCCCCTTATAAAGTCTATCTTAGAGATTTTAATTGTTTAATTATTTAAATAGCCCTCTTCAACCTGCAGAGAGGAAGCCAGACCTAGACTTAGTTGTGGTAAACCTGTACTGTCATGAGCCATAGAATCCTACAGTGGACTCATGACGACTTGCTTCCTCCCACTGGATTAGGTTAGATGTGTTCATGAATTACACTAAAGTATTCTTGAGAGTGGAGCATTTCAAGACAAAACATTAGGACAGAACTCAGATAGTAGAGTAACCAACAATTCGCCTCAGTAGATCCAAAACTTGGGGATTTGGAAACTTTTGGAGGTCTTGGTGTCCTTTGGATTTAAGAGAAGAATAACAGAGTTTAGAAATGGAAAGATGAAGGATCACTGCTTGCATAATAGGAAGAAAATGAACACTGGGACATTTTCTGAGATGATGTTTAGATTCAACCCAAAGTTTAAAGGAACTGGTTTTTGGCAGAGGAAGTTTGAAACTCTGCTTTAAAAAAATTCTTTCTTCTTCCCATCTTCTTTATGTTCTGAAATACAAAGAATTCTTTCAAAACTGGATGGGTTTGAGATCAGTGCAGCAGCAATCTCTGTTTTTCTAATGGTCAAACTCTTAAACAGTAAGTAAATGTACTAGGATGCATATTAGATGACAGCATGATGATTCTTGGTATTAGCAAATTCTAGGAATAGAAGCTCTCTCATTTATAGAGTAAGTTGCTATTTTCTTTAAGAGCAGCAACTTTAATAAAATTATTTTATCGAGGCTCTTTACACTCTAACCCTACTGTGCAATGTTGGGCTTTTCTCTATCCTCTTATTATTCCTAGTTAATTATTTTCTTTTAAGTAATTTTGTCTCACTTTCTCTTCTTCTGCTACTCTCCTTCCACCTTCTGCCTCTCAGCATCCATGCCCTTTCCGATTGCTACACCTTGATTTTCCTGTGGGAGGTTTTCTGCACCGTATCAGTTTGAGTGGCTCAAGTGGGGCTGACAGGGATGGGCAGAGTATTCAGGCCCAATCAAACTTTGCTGGCTGAGAGATGGGCATGTGACTTACTCCCCTGCAGTGAAAGTCATTCCCAGAGCTTTTAACTATTGAAGGATTGCTTGATTGATTGGGGTTCTTAAACTGATGAAATCTGAGCCTGAAACTACTACTGGCCATTTTTGGCGTCTTATCTACAGAGATGAGAATAAAGCCAAACCAGAAAATTAAGAGGTGAGCAAGAGAAACTGAGGAGGGAGAGACTTACTGTTATCATGTGAGCCTAATCTGAAGCCAGCTTCATCCTTAAACTTTCTTTTCTGCTTAACTTGTAAGACTGGGGTTTCTGACACTTGCACCTGAAAAATCAGGATTGCTTTAGCATCTTTCCCACTAGTGTCAGATGTTCTTGATTCCATCTCATCTCCATCAGCACCTTGCTGTTTCCTCTTGTATCACTTTTCCTACTTCATTTCTTTGAAACAGTCTCTTTAGTATGAAGCATCCTTCAACCTCTTCCCATTCTAAAAAAAAAGGCAACAGCAAGTGAACAACTTTCTTGACCCTGTGAGGTGCAGCTGTCTGGTTATTTGCTTCCTTACTCCTTGAGTGCTTATTGCAGGATTTTATGAATGAATATACTAATCATCTGCTTCCTCACTTTTCAATCTCTTTTCAGTTCACTGCAACCTGGCTTCCATGCACATTTATTTTGAAGCTGTCTAGTAAGGCCAACAGTGACTAGCATGTGGTCCAATACATGGGACACCTCTTAGTCCTGGTTTTCCCTATTTCCCGAAGGACCCATTGGAGGATGAAATCAACCTTTTCTCACTTTTTTCTGCCCCTTTTCCCACTCATCTCCAAAAAGGCTCAAATTTTATACTGAGGTCTTTATCTGGCAGCAGTTTGGACTGTATATTTCTTGGTAATTTTGTTAGGTGTTATAGAGGTGAAAATTCTAAGTTTTGAGGAAGAGGGGTTAGAGCTATATAATAATCTTGTGTGTCTTATTGACCCACAGAGTGCTGTTAAATGTAAGATAGGTTAGAAACTTGGGTTTGTACTAATTCAGCCTTAAATGTCCTAAATAATTACATCCATTGCATTAATCTGAAAATGGCTTCATCCTTAAAGAAACTTTAAAGGTAAGAAACTTTCCTTTTCTGCTTATCTAGTTGTAGTTATGTTTAGCTGTTAGATGGCAGCTTCTGAAGTTTACAGGCAATCAAGAGACTTTGCATCCTGAGAATAAGAAATGGGGAGGGAGTAAAGAATTGTGGACTTTTAATTTGCTAGAGGATTCTAATTCTTTAAACTTTAATCTATCAGTGGGGGTTTAATCATGAGAGGTGGCTCCTCTTGTTCAAATCGGTACTATCACTTTTATGTAGAAGATTCCTGAGTTACAGATTTACTCTTAACTTCTCTAAGTTTCAAAAGTGTCAGGTAGCCTGTGTGTATTTTCTCTTGGATGTCCTATAGTTATCTCTTATATCACCATTATGATCTACTTTTCTTCCTGAGCATTATTTTCCTTACTACAGCAGAAACCTGGCAATTATTCTAGGTTCTGCTTTCTCCTATTCCTCACATCTAATTTCTCTTAAGGCTACTTCTTGGTAGGGTTTCTAATACATTAGAAATCCTCATGACCCTGGATTTGCCCTACATCCAATCCTCATACTGAGGCCAAATGATCTTTAAGATTAAAGTTTGATTTTATAACTCACTGTTTAAAAATTTCCCCATGACCTCAAAACAATATAATACTTCTTAGGTACAGTTTCACAAAGCTTTTTATCTCTTGAACTCTTGACATGCCCTCTTTGAATGCTTTCATGCTTCCTGTTTTAGGGTCTTCTTGCATGCTTTTGCTGGAAATCTCTTTTTCTTCCACACTACTTCTGACTTGGCTGATTTGGAAGAGTTCTTCAAAATTAAGTTTAGAGACCTAATGTCCAGGAAACCTCTCTATCATTATTACTCTCCCCAAGTCTTGAGTGGGTCCACTGAGTTAATGAGTTAACATAGTACTTGTTTCATGATAATGCACTGGCTTGCTTTGCTTTATTGTAAGCTCCTTGTCTCACTGACCTTAGCATGTCAATATTCTTACAAAAAAATTTTCTCCCTGTAATTCTAGCACCTGGGAGGCTGAGGCTGCAGGATGGTGAATCTGAAGCCAGACTGGGCTGTATAAAATCTTTTTTAATGCATAAAACAGAAATTCCAAATTTAAAAAAAGCAGTTTCAAAATTAGTGTGGACTTTATCTTTCAAAGTAGAGCAACCCACAGAAACATATAGGATTCTGACTTTGCCCATTGATGTCAAGTTTTTAAATGAGAATTGGGAAATGTATCAAAAGCTACTCAACAATGAATGGATTCATATAGATAACTGGCATCATACAGAAGTATATTCTTCAGTTTTGCATGAGTTTTATAAAACTGATTTATATTTGACAAAATTCTCCTTTCCTAAGTATCAATGCAATAATTATAATAGTAGCTAATATCACTAGTTGCCAGGTGCAGTATGCACTCTCTATTGGTTATGGAGGTACCTCAGCTCATGAATGCTTTTGTTTGTGAACAATTTGGTTTGCAAATATTATTTTTTTTTTATCCTTTTTTTTTTTTTTGCGGTACTGGGGATCGAACTCAGGACCCTGCGCTTGCTAGGCAGGCGCTTATTCCACTGAGCTATATCCCCAGCCCTTGGTTTGCAAATAGAAACAGGTGGCAAAATGTTGTTTTGGTTTGCGAACTGTGCATCATGTGGCAAACATGACTGCAGCCAGCCATCTTTTGCGCATGAACACGAGCATGCCATCTTTTCCAGAATCATGGAACAAGTTGAGTTTGTGAACCACGGTACCACTGTATTTCTTTTAATTTATTTTAGGTTTCTGCTATTTAATATAAGTAGAAACGTATACATTATACAGGGTAAAAATTCATTTAAATACCAAAGCTTTGGAAGAATTTCTGGCATATTAGCTAAACACTATAAAATCAGGTTATACTTTGCAGTATATGCTCCTTCTGTTCTTCATGCTTTCCCTGTTTCCAGGCAAGAGCCATTTGAATAGTGGGTCCTGTCTGCATTTAGCCTCTGCTTTTTTAAGAATACCCAAAATTAATAATGTTCTGTTCTTATGTGGTCTTTCCACCTTTAAAATTATAACTATATAATCCCTTACGTGTTTATTTTCTAGTAAAAAATGAAGGTTCATGTTGAAAGTAGGGAATTTTTATCTCTCTTAGAAATCTACATTAACACATATTTGATTTTGGTGAAACCGAACTGAGGCAGTGCCGCTAATCTACTAGCTTCAAGGGCCCTTGAGTAGTCCTTCTTAAGAGTATGGAAAACGGTGCTGCAGCCATTGAGGAGCTGGGGGTCAGCGGGGATACCAAGGGGGCTGTGAACCAGTAAAGTTGCGGTGCAGCACACCTGCCGAAACTCCACCGATTGCCCTTAGGGTCATGGACACCACCTTTCACCTGGGACAGATGGTGGCTTTTCTTTGTAGTCTTCGATAAACTTATTTTAGAAGGGAAAAATGCTCTTTCCTTATTACCATCTTGCCACCTGCCTCTTCTCACCCGGACTTATGTGCACCACTCACAGGAAAAGGGGAGCAACTACCGCTGCCGACTGCACGCAGGACACGGCACAGCAGACCCTGGGCCAGTGTGCAGTTTTACAGAGTAAGCTGTGGATGAAAAGGTAGAATTTAGGCAGAACAATATTAACTGAAATACAACTACGTGCAATGAAAGCTCTTGGGGTATTGCTTGTAAGTCCAGTGCCCAATGGTTTTATATAAGGGTTAATAGTCTGTTTCATATTTTATAATATTGTTTGGATTCACAGGTAGCTGGACATTATAAATAAGTAGTATGAAGGTCTATGGGAAAATATACTAGGATTTTGCTTTTTTTGTAGCAGCATTCGAACTTAGGGCCTCACACTTGCCAGGCAGGTGCTGTGCTGCTGAACTATATCCCTGGCCCTATACTAGGATTTTAAGATAACTCAAACAAGCAAGTCCAGTATATAGAACATTTAATTTGAAATAATTTAAAATATTCCATCATTAAGATATTTTAATCCATGCCTTGGCACCTACATTTTAAGAAAATGATTTTGATCTCAAATTAGTATAAGTTGACAGAAATAACTTTATATGAACATGTATTCAAATTATACATGTGTATATACTCGAGAGATACATAGTCAAGATGTAAATGAATTTAATACAGAGATTTTATATACATACATATAGTGCTATATATTATATTCATACACAGATATATATGTAAATATATAAATATATATCTGCATATTTGTACAAAACTATATGGTGAATGTGGGTAAAAAAATTTACCCTCATTCAGTGGTAGAATTCTCTAATTTTACTTATGGGACATATTGGAAATTTTTGCACTAAAGAGACACGCTACTCATATATTAAACAGATCTCCAGTCTCTTTTAAAATATTAAAAAACATTAAAAAATTATTTTATTTGTATTCTTCCACTTTTAACTACTGTAATCTTTAAGGCCATGAACTTGGGTAAGGAATGCAACTCAGTTTTGTGGAACCAAGGACAATTCTGAGCTAGGAGAACCTGAGTATACACTTGAGCCTTTTTCTTGAGCCTTTCAGGAAGAAAGATGAACTAAAGCTACTAAGAGAATAGGTTGTTCTTTGCTTAAAAGGTTACATTTGTGGGATATAAGTGATTTTCTTTAAAAAAAAGTCTTTTCTTTACATATAGATGCAGCCATGCATAACTAAGTTTGTAGATTGCTTCCAATCTTTTTTTCCCTAGAAAAGTTTTCTCTAAAGATAGTAATAGTGAGTATGGCCAAAAGAGAGACGCACTATTACACGAGGATAAGACTATTTCCATTGGTTATGTCTTTTCAGCAAAATGTTTTCTAACTTTCTTGGGAGCATGGCGCTTTCTCTTATTGTATACCCAAAGCCTTGTATTCTTTCTTCTGTAGAAGCCTTGTCACTTAGAATTTTCCAAAATCTCTCATAGTTCCACTTTTGTGTGATCTTTTAAAATGTAGTTTTAAAAATCCATAATTTACTAAGTGTGACAAGTTGTTCAACATTACTGAGAAATATGCCAGTTTAGGTCCTAAGTTTGGGTACCTACTTATAATAAAAAATTAAGACCAAAAAAGACTAGAACATTTTACTTTCATAGGGGACTTGCACAGAAAAATGTACCTGTGTTGTCTATGTTTGTGTAGAAGTATGTATGTGTTTCCTTAATTTGTCTCTGTTGTGTATACTATATACAACTAGGAGAAAATGTTTCTCTGTTTATTGTAGTTTATCCAAGGATGCTCATGAAATGATATCTGAATTATGCAGGGCTCTTATTTATTGTAAGTGGTGAAACTGTAGTTCTAAATCTACGAAGAATTCTCTGGGTGAATAAATAAGAAAACTACAAAAATTATGAAAATATTGTAAACTCAGGTTGTGAGGTATTTCAAAAATACAATGTCAGTAAAAATACTCTTTTCCACAATTTGCAATGGGCAAATCACTTTAGTTTTTCTGCTTTCGTGTTTCTTCCCTTACCTTTGGAGAAACACAGCAGAGTCTGAGATAAAAGCCCTTTTGAGGATGTGAAGGGGACAGTAGTTCTGAGGAGAGTCAGAAAAGGAAAGAGATAAAGCAATACTTAATGTCTGTTTATAAGAACAAAACATTTCATTAAAAAGTGCTTATAAACTATTTTTAGTCCTAAAAATCACTCACTTTTATAGAACACATGATTGTCTGTGTAACTATTCTTTCCAGAGGGAGGGCTTTTTTTGTTTTTAAATATAAGGAAAGCTGACTTATTCAAATTAGATTTTCCATGCTGTGTTTAGCTTTACAGGTGTGTTTAGTTCTAAAACTATGGTTTGCTTTATTCTTGGAAGACCATGTATATAGAAAAATCCCAAGGGCTGGAGATAGAGCTCAGTGGCACAGCACCTGCCTGGCAAGCACGAGGTCCTGAGTTCAATTCCTGGTACTAAAAAAAAGAATACAAAATTTTTTAACACCCCAAGAATTCCTTACACTCAGATATAGTCATTTTTAACACTACACTGGGGCTTCTTAGGTCCTGTACCTTATTTCTTCCATTAACTAGAAATCCTTAAATTTTCTGTATCTAATTTTCATGGCTGAAGTCTAGCACACTGGTCCATTATTAGATCTTATGAATAGCCAGGTTTTTAAAGTTTGCCCAAAACTTTTTGATCTTTTTCTAGTAGATTGTTTCTCTAACCTAAGAAGAACTAGAAATTCCAGCAAGCAGATTTCATCAGGTGTAATGCATTACCAGAAACATACGATTACATGTGAATACATTCTCAGTCAACACACACAAGCCTTCACTCAAGGGGCAAACCAATAATGACCCAGACATACATACATGTGCAAATGTACAACTGACATAAAATTATTTTAGATCCTAATGTCCTCTGAATATTAAAAGTGAGCTGAGAGATAGCTCTTGTGACATTTAGTATGAAAGCTTTAGGCTGTAGTTTTCATGACGAAGTATTTTCAAATCACATCTCGTGAGTTTCGTATTGCACAGCAAAGGACCATGCTGAATATCATGCCAAAGATCTGCAAGAGAAGGAAGTCACCACTCATTAGTGACTTTCAAATATGTATTATTTGATAAAAAGGTTAGCAAACAAGTTAGGTCTGTAACTAAATAAATGGTTATAAGCAATAATTATTGGTTGTAAATGGCATTCTTATATGTTCATTCAGGATGACACTGGGTAAAAAGTTCATTATTAACTTTGCTTAAAAATGCTTTACTATGTTATTATTGTTAACAAATAACAAGGCTCTATTTTAAGAAAAGGGCCCTATTTCTGATTTATAGAACAGTTCTGAATTGTTGTGGAATAGTGACATATTACTGGTTTTGGAATTTAATATTTCTGAGGTTAATCCAAGACATTTTATATATTCATCTTGAAAAATGTGTTAATAACTTCTTGTTGTTTAAATATGCTTATAGTCTAAAAATTTTTCTATTATCAGAAAAGCTTTGAATTCTAACCATAATAATCCCATAGTAAAAAGTGGGGCATCTCTTAATTTCTGTTTTGGGGTTTTTTTTGTGTGTGTGGTACTGGGGATCAAACTCAGGACCTTGCGATTGCCAAGCAGGCACTCATTCCACTGAGCTATATCCCCAGCCCCATCTCTTAATTTCTAGTCCATTTCTAAGCGCAATTGATACTTCATGGGTTAACTCAATAGTTTTACCAACACATAAACTGAAGCGTTTGAACAACGGCATTCCTGACTTCTACCTTTGTGTAGTTCTTTGAGTGGCCAAATACTTGGGTGAAATCAACCTTCATTTCTGTAGTTTGAATGCAAGAATAACAAGAGCTCCTTCTTCATTTCAGTCATTTCCCTGGAGTTGGCAGAGCCTATGGAACCCTGTTTGTGCTATTTATAATCAACTATCATTATTTGTTTTTAAAAATTCACACTGTAACTCTTTGATTCTCTCAATCCCAGCCTAAGGCAGACAAGGCTTTACAGGGGCCAAATGCAACGAGGCATAAGTGGAAGGGCAAGAGCAGATGAGAGTAAAGTCATAGCCTGGGATAAGACTTCGCTCTTCTGAGCGCCGTAACTCACTGCCAGGGTGTGGCAGGGGAGACACCTAATGGACATTTGGTTAAATAATTATCCTGCGCAACCTGTGCCTTACTCACAAAGAACCAAAGAAGCTCTGAAGGTGCTGAGCCAGTAGCCAACCTAGGCATTTCCCTTTTACCATATGTTATAGTTGGGATCTTAAATGTCCCTCTGAAGCTCATGTCTTAAAGGATGGTCCCCAGCTATGGTGTTCTGGGGAAGTGTTGGAAGCTTTAGGAGGTGGATCTTAGAAGAAGGAAATGAAGTCACTGGGATGGGCCCTGAAGGGAATTCTGGGACCCTAGCCCCTCCTGTCTTTTACTTCCTGGCCACCAGGAAGTAAAAGGTGAGGTGACCCTTTTCCTCTGCTATGTACTCTGCACCACAGTGTGCTTCCCATTCTGATGTTCAGTCTTGCTCCTGGCCCAAAGCAATCAGGTGAAGTGGCCACAGGCTAGAATCTCTGAAACACTGAGCAAAATTACCTTCTCCTCCTTTTACATTATCTCAAGTATTGTGTCACAGTGATGGAATCTAACACGCCAAGTTTATAAGGGGCCTCCAGCCCCTACCTTGTCCTGGTTGTAGTCTGAAGGGATCTCTCAGAAAGAAAGTTCTTTAGTCTCAGCTGCGCCAACATGAGTCAGGGGTGACTACTTCCAGGCTGCTCATTCATAGAAACTGTAGAATTATTTAATTATTAAGTGTCTATTTAACGCTTCTGTTTTATAGAGTTTTCAATTTCCTGCTTCAAGGGAATTTTCTGTCCAGGGGAAGCTGCAGAATTGCAACTAGGCTAACTCCAGGGTCAGTGGAAATAGTCTAAGAGATGTCCTTGGACTCAGAGGACCTCAGCATGGTACATTTAGCCACTGCCTAACCCCTTTTGCTCTAAAGTCAGAAAAGGGGGAAGTTCTGGGACTCCTACAAAGTACAGCTTTATGGATTTTCTCCCCATCTCACAGCGCTGTCTTAGTGTATGCCATCGGTTAACTTATACAGGAGACTGGAGAGCAAGGGCTAGCTCAGCACTGGTTATCATCAGTCAGCCTCTGGACCATGGAGATCACCTCTTCACTAGCCTCTTTTTCGACCTCTGGCAACAGGGCCAAGTGATCCCGGACTGAAATGTTGGAAACTGAGCCAAAGTAAACCTTTCTTCCTTTTAAATTGATTGTGCAGGTATTTTGTCACAGTGGTAGCTTCAAAGTTTCTATTTATAGTTCTCTTGTGTGCTTGCAATCCATCTACACCCTCAGACTGCTACCTCCTTGGGTCTCACCTCAACCTTTGTTTGATCCTGCAGCACAGGTCTTTGTATCCTTTATATGCTCTTCTCTCTGGGGATTAAGTCCAACCTTTCAGAAGGGCACACTAAATACTTATATGGACCTAAAATCCCCTTCAGTGCCATTTCTTGCCACTTATATCACATCTGTCTGTGGTCATCTCTTCTCCCCATACACTCTTCTCTTACATTTTAGAAGTACTGAGCCACCTCCAGGCACCTGGTACACTATGCTTCATACCTTCCCGCATGCTCTTCCCATCACCTGGATTTGGGTTCAGGAATGGTCATACTGTACAGCAAGCTGGTATCTTCTGGATGCCATAGGTTCCAGACATTTTTAATTAATTAATTAATTTACAATAATGATGTATATGCAGTATCCCATTTAATTTTCACAACAGTCTTAATTTGGCATCCTAAAAACCTCACCCAGGTGTGGTGATGAATCCTTGAAATCTCAATACTCTTGGAGACTGAAGCAAGAGGATTGTAAATTTGAGTCCAGCCTGGGCAACTTAGTGACTATCAAGACCCTGTCTTAAAAATAAAACTTAAGAAAAGGGAAATGTAATTCAGTGTAAGAGACCTGGGTTCAATCCCAAGTGCCACAAAAAATCCCCACTTTGCAGATGAGGAAATTGAGGCACAGAGAAATTGAGATGCATTCCTGAAATTTGAGGTCTTATAAGTAGTATAGCCAGAAAATAAATTTAGATCATATGATGTCATAGTTTAATTAACCACTATGGTTTACTGCCTTTTTAAATCATAGATTAACTGAAATGTTATTTTGAATTGAAAATCACTTACCTAGATTAAGATTGGTGGCCTTAAAAAGGGAAGTTATTGCAGTGATAAACTCAGATTCATAATTATGTCAGCATTGAACTCTATAACCATATTTTAGAGGACTAAGATTAATGTATTAGTTTTGTTCTGAGAAGATGTGCTGTGAACAAATGCCCTTATCCTTTATGAAAATTATCTCTTAAAGTACTATCTCATTTGGAGAGAAATCAGGTGCAAAGGTTCAAGGGTTTTTAGAGGGCAAAAAAGGTAAGTTCTGGAATTTTCTCACCGTGAGACCTGCAACTCCAATTCCAACAATTCCAATAAGCTGAAGCTTAACACTGATTATGGTTTCAATTTCATCAATGCAATTCTGTTTTGGAAAAAAAAAGAAAAACTGATTGTGTATATAAACCACTGTTCTCCCCTGATCAATTCTTTCTTTGGTACAGATAATCCTGTGAAAGTTAATCCATGTCAGCCTCTGCTCATATGTACTCTTGGGTAACATCATCCTGACAACCTTAAGGCAAATATGTCATTTGGGGAAAAATATAATCCTTTCCTTTTGGTGGGAATTTTCTATTTAGGCCAGTTACTGCTTAACAGCCTTGAAATCTAGCTGAGGAAGCTATTTCTCTGGGATCTGAAACATTTTAAAGTTTGAGGCTTCTTACTTTTTTTTGGTACCAGGAATTGAACTCAGGACCTTGCACTTGCCAGGCAGGTGCTGTGCCACTGAGATATCCCTGGCTCAACTTCTACATACTTTCAGTAAAGAAAAATAAGAAGAACAGCCCTAGAATAACAACTTTTTGTTTTTATGCTGCTATTTAGAGTTTAAAAGACAGTCTATGTACTTGATCAAATTTATTATGCAAAGTAGGCATTACCTACTAAGGAACTCCTTGTATAGGTTTAACTTAAACAAAGGAAAACCATAGCTTAGTAAAGCCAGGTTTGGGGAGTTAGAGAACCATCCTCTCTGTGGTGGCTGTGCTGTGCTGTGGATTCCTGCCCTTATGTCCCTGGGGGACCCGAGATCAGTGTTCAAGGGATCTTCACAGATAGGGGAAAATTGGGACAGGAAGCAGTATAGGTCACATGTGATCCTGGTATGTTTCATCACTGCTATGGTTTGGAAGTGTTCCCCAAAAACCTGCGCTAAAGGCCTGGTCCCCAACCTATGACAAGTGGGATTCAGTAGAAGGAACTCAGGTCATTAGGGTGTATCCTGAAGAGGGTACTGGGGCCCTGGGCACTTCCTCTGTCTCTCTCTGTCTCTCTCTCTGTCTCTCTCTCTCTGTGGTTCCAAACCAACATGAAGCAGACAGGCAACCTCTACCCTGTGGCCCTACTGTGACATGCTATGCTTCCACAGCCCCAAAGCAACGGGGCTAAGTGAGCCTGGACTGAAATGTTGGAAACTGAGCCAGAATAAAGCTTTCATCCTTTTAAACTGATCATGTGAGTATTTTGTCACAGTGGTAGCTTCAAAAGCTTGTATCTGTAGTACTCTTAAGGAGAGGCATGCTTGCGATCCATCTACTCTCTCAGTCCACTAGATCCTTTGATTTGTCCCTAGTCAGCTCAATCTGTTACCCTCAGAAGCTATGTGAAATCTTGAGAGTGATTCTCATATCTGCTTTCACGCTTCCATGAAACAACAAACATTTCTTAAACATCTACCTTGTGTCAGCGCTGGAATATGCTGGTGGATGTGGAAGACAAAAGACGTGTTTTTTCTGTTGTCAGGAAGCTCAGTTTAAAGGAGTGATACCCACAAAAAAATTATGATACAAAAAGTTTCAGAGACACTGCTGTAGACACTGGGCCCCTTACACACTGGGGAAAGAGTCAACCTGTATATAGCACCTCTTCCAACTTTGGTCTCCTTTCCCTGTGCTCTACAAATGCTTCCTTTCTTCAGTGCTGGTTGCTGTTGTAGGTATTGAGCAGACAAAAGACAAGGTCGCCCCCTCTGGCTTCTTTTCCTCTTCTCAGAGCCCAAGAGGCGCCCTTTCCTGCTGCAAGTTAACCTCCTCTGTGGCTGTGGGTCCCAGGCCCTTTCCTTTCTTTAGGGAGCCCTGCTACCCACCATCTCCTTTCCTTCCAATATGTTCAGCCTCTCCTCCACTGCCATTGCCCCTCATAACTGCAGGCCCAAATTCAACCGAACACAAACAGTAGTGCTCATGATGCTGTCCCCCTCCAGCTCAGCTGGAGAGCCCCTTTTCCTTCATAGCCGCCTCCTTTTTGTGAAAAACAAGCTAATGAAACATGTACTGACTTTACTTAGCCATAAAAGAATACATGGTTATTGAAGAGACTTGGAAAATAGATGTTTAAAGAAAGAAAATAAGCAGCTATACTCTCACCAATGATTAACACTGTCAGTGATTCTTACACATAGAAACACCACTCTCCACTTAGTATATTCAACTGCGTGATTTTTATTTTTATTTTTTAGGGTACGGGAATCAAACTCAGGACCTTGCACTTGCTAGGCAGGTGCTGCGCTGCTGAGCTACATCCCCGGCCCCCACTGCATGCTTTTTAAACTTAAGCTTGCAACTTCAAGAATACCTTGTTTCACTAAAAAATTCCTTGAAACCATGATTCTTAACGGTGTTTCACCATGATTCTTGAAACATTTCATCATATGAAAGTACCGTAATTTATTTACATAATCCTCTGTCGTCACATATTAGGGAACTACCCAGCACTTTGTTCTTAGGACCAGCACTGTGATGAAAACCATTTCACAAAACGTTCCACATCTCTGACTCCTCTTCCTTGGAATAAATTAAGAGAGCTGTCGGTATGGACATTCTTCACACTATAGCCTTGGATAATCTCATTAACCTCTAAGACTCTTGTACCAATTTTTTTCTGCAAAAGTTTATGTTACATCATTCTTGCCAATCTGTGTGATATTACTGAGGAAGAATAACCTGGCCAACTTCACAGGTTGAACAATGGAATCTCTTCATCTAAATTTGCTATTAATTTTTAAGATTGTTTTTAAGTGCTTATTTAATGTGTTTAATGGTAATTTGTATTTCGTGTTTTATGAAATCTCTTTTTATATCCTTTGCCAGATCCAAACACTTGAAAGGGTGCTTTCTCTTTTCATATCTCACTTCCTGCAGGGTGGGCCCTGTCCTTGCAAGTCCCCATTTACTTCCTTCAATGCTAAGTACTGTTGGCTTTTCAGTAGTTGCTTTACTGGTCTTGTTAGGCATGTAGTTCCCCAAGAAATGATCATGTTTTCAGCCTCTGTGCCAGTGTCTGCACCGTCCCTTCTGCAGGCAGGCCAACTCCCTCCCTTCGATTGCACAGGGTTACCTGAGACCTTACTTCCAGTCGGCATCCACCTGGTCTCCCAACCTCTGGCTTATCCTAAGTGCCCGCCCCTCTGTCTTTCACACCACCACAGCAGTTCAACAAAACACCATCCAGTGCATACTTTCCTGATGCACCGCGTCCATTCTGTGTTCAGTGCTCCTACTGCACTGCCAGTTCCTCGTCAGTAGGGACCTTTTCGTATTCACCTTTGCATGAACAGTGCAAGGCACAAGTCAGTAATACTGACCCGGCTTCCACAGCAGCACCGGCCCTTGGTGATTATCGCCGCCTCCTCCAACGATGTCTTTCCATTAGTGTCTCACTACTCAACCCCGTCTCCTTATTCCCCTGCTTCCCCTTTTGAGCAGCCTTTAATGTTGTTGTTCCCCTAGGTCCCAGCCTTGCCCTTCTTCCTCCTAAGTCTCATGGATCCAATTCATTTCTGTAACTTTAAGATCCTATAAGTCACCAACACTTCCATCTCTTTCCCAAACCACAAGCTGGACATTTCAATTTTGGGGGGATAGTTCCTCTTGGAAGTTTTTCTGACTTCTTAAAAATCACCATGGGGGAAAAAAAAGAAAAAAATCACCATGGTAAACACTGGACTCATTTTCTTTTCTCTGTAACTGGCTCCTTCCCTACTCTTTAAGTCAGCAAATGATGCCTTCATCCACAGGTAGAAGTCAGAGATCCAGCGGGAGAGCCCCTCTTCTGGTATCTAACTGGTTATCCAGCTGGTAGGTTTTACCTTTCCTCCATTTCATTGCTCACTCCAACTGGCCTGAGTTAGCATTTCATGGCTGGCAAGTCTTCCCAGCTGTTCTGCTCAGGCTCAGGCTGTTCATAGTCCATCAGTCCTCCCCACTGCCATCACAACCGACTTGATAAAATGCAAATCCCACTCCAGGTTCTCCATTCTGTGCTTTCCTAAGCTAGCAGCTGTTGGCTGGATCTTCAAGAATGGGTTCCTCCTCCTTGAAGGGCTCATTTCTCTGAAGTACCTAGGCTTTCAGACTCTTCCACATGTTGGTACTTACCTGCACAGGAACAAGTACCTTCTCTTATCCCCATGCCTTTGCCTTATCTCTTCTGTGCCAAATCTCTTCCTTTCTTCCATTTGCTTACTGCACTCCTATTTATGTTTCAATTTTCTTATGTCAGGGAAACCTCCAGTGAGGTCTCCTGTGCTTCCTGAAATGTAGCCTTATCTGCTTCACAAGTCTCCACAGCCAGGCAGGAGCACTTTGAACAGTGCTGTGTCTTACTCATTTCATCCAGCTCAGGAGGACCTAGTAAGGGCTCATGACACAAACTGGAACTTTATATTGTCATCCATTCACAACCAAATGCTGCAAAGCATTGGCCTCATTATCCCCATATTGCCACCTTCCCCTTCCTTTCTATCTTACACCTGTGCTTCCTCAGCTCCTTCACTGGCACTGTGTGGCAAAGATCACCGACGATCTTCTCAGTGACAAATCCGACAAACTCTCTGGGCCTTCATTTACTTGTCTTCTTCCCAGCCTTTGACTTTATGGGCAAACCATCTCTTCCTCTGGCTTCCCAGATACCACAGTGTGGATTCTCTCTTGCTCTCTATCTCTTCACTGGCTTTTGTTCTGGGTTCTGGTCTTCAGTTTACCCCTTGAACAACAGTGACCTTAACTCTTTCCCTGGTTTATACACACTCCCTGGCTCTTCTCAGTCAGCTCTGTGGCTTCATCTACTGTTAATATGCTGAGTTTCCTATACCTGTGTCATCCTTCAGACTACCAGTAAGTCGTACAGGTACCTAACGTACAAACTTGATTGCAAATAAAATTATAATTTGCCCCTAGGATTGTCCCTTCCATTATATTCCCCTGTTAGTGCACATCCAACCACCCAAGCAGAAATATGGAAACTTCGGTGTCCTAACTTCGCCTCACCACTTATACCGAATCGCTTCACCTACCCTGTGGATGAGGTCTCCCGAACATCTCCTGGATGCCTCACCCCTCTCCTTCCCCAGTTTGTTATTGCTTTGGCCCCTTGTCCTTCCTTACCAGGTGCCCCCAAAGTGGTCGCCCTTCTAGTTGACGCTTCGCATACAATACCTTAAGTTTCTTTCCACAACGCAAAATTGATTAGGTTTCGTTTTCTGCTGAAAGCAGTGGCTTCCTCAGACTTCTAAGTTTGCCTTCTTCTCCCAAAATGTTGCTCTCTACTCCCTGTGGATTCCCTGTTCTCTCTTAATGCCGTGACTCTGTCCCTGCCACTTTCGGGGCCAGGAGTGACCTTCCTTTGTCAAAACTCAGCTCAAGGATCTCTTCCTATATGAAGCTTTCCTAAGTCCTCCGTGTGTGTCTCCTCCTACACAGGTGCCTCACATAGCTCTATAGTCCTTAATTAGTCTGCAAGGCTGCTGAGGGCAGGGGTCATGTTTTTTTGTCTTGGCGTTGGCATACTGCCCGCCTGACCCAACACTTAATAAGTGAGGCATGTATCACTGCTATGACTCCCTCAGAGAAGTGAGGGGCTATGTTCTTGGAGGACACACCTCTGGGCCTGGAGACTTTAAATCCATAAGCGAGTGGCATCATACCAGCAAGCTGGCTTACCATCACTCCCCAGGGCGCCGGGAGGCCAGCTCAGCATTGCTTTGTTTATTTGACATGGAATAAAGTGGGGCTTAGAATCCACAGAGAGAGGGTCTCCTAGAATCCATCAAAAGAAAGAGCTGAGCCTCTCTGCCTTTACCCAAAGGCAGAAACAATCTCATACTGCAGGGTGGGTGGGAACCCTGGTAAAAGCTTACCTTATGGACTAGAAGATCCTTTGGGCACGTGGGTTGGACCTGTTCAGAACTTCCTTTTCCACAGCACTGAAACTAGAAATTCACAAAAGAGACTTTAGGACACAGGAGAGGGAAGCAGCAGCTACAAATCTGGGCATTGCTGCTAAGGCCTGGTAGAGCCCAGACAGAAAATAAGATACAAGTCCTAGTTTAAGCAACCCAAACTACTATTTCAGGAAAGAGAGTAAAGAATCACATAATCATGCTAGCAGACCAAGAAACTTTCCTAAAGCTGTCTGAATTTTATGACAGGAAGTGACTCAAGTCAACCCAAACAAGGCAAGAAACTAATTGACAGTGTCTGTTCAAATTGCTTTTTAGGCAGGAGTTGGGGCCTTCACAGTCCTTCTTTCAAACTGGGAGACTACATAACTTACTGAGGAGCTAAAGTTTTACAACCTTTGGAAAGGTCTTATTAACCAGGGTACTGTCTAGGAAGGAGAGAATGGCCACAGTCAATCCCAGGGGCTGAAAGACCATGGTGGGGACTGGCTATCAAAGAGATATCTCGCCCCAGGGCTGGCCCCTAGAGACAAAGGAATCTGTGTGCTGCTTTTTGTTTCTGGGACACCTTCCAAGATATTTTTATCACAGAGAAAAACCTGCTATCAGGAAACACTTAGCTCAGGAGCTTGCAGCTACTTCTTCAGAGCATAGTGTTTAAGAAATCAGAGCAACTTTAGCCAGGCCCATCTCTTTGGTAAACTAGAAAGCAGATTTTCTGGCTTGAAGGCCTTGCTTCTTCTGTCATACCCACAATGGCACCCTTTGAGAGAACCTGACACTTACTTGGGATGCTTTCTTTGTGTTCTTGTTCATGTTCTTTTGTCCCCTGTGGCACACACCCTGACTTCCTCTTCTGAACTCTGTGGTAGGCCTCTTTCTTGTCTAGAGTTTTATATTAAACAAAAGCTGTTGCTCTCCAAATGGCTAAAATAGGAGGCTGCTGCTCGCCTTCACTGAACTTATTTTTATGTTTAATCCAGCTGATCAGAGAGAACCTGCTTCACACATGACCTTTAGAAGATGGGACGTCAAGGAAGAAGTAAAGTTACTTACTGCTGAATGGAAGGTAATGAGAGTCCCATTTCCCTTTTCCCGGTCTTTAAGGTAATCATTGTAAGCCTCTTCATACATGGTCTGTACATGTCGTATAGCCTGAAAATACACCAGTGAAAGTGAGAGCACAGGGAGTGGGAAATTTCAAATGTTCTCTTTTCAAAGGAAGGAAAGTCCTTTCTTCCATATCCTTCACATTGCCTTTCCATGTTTTCATCTGTATTTTAAGACCATTCTGAATATATGGAGCAGAATGTAGATTCTAGAGTTTCTAACATGCTTTTTAATGATGGAAGGAGAGACTGACCAAAAATACTTTTCATGGACTAGAAAGTCTTCTTACAGAGTGGAGGTTTCCAAGTATGATGAAGTTTCAGCATCTACTGGACCCCAGATCCTGGGCTCCAGCCAGGAGGTCCTGGTGCGTGGCCAGGGTTGGGACCTGTGCAGCCAGGCTACTCCCCTGGTTAAAAGCACTCAAGTCTCTTCATGACATGATTCAAAAGTTCTTCATTACCAAAGATGATTTTCTGAATTCAAATACCATAGGAAGCTTAGAGGATGCTTTCTCTAGTATAAAGGCTTACTAACCCAAATCCACAGAAATCTCAGAAAATCCTAAGATCTAGTTTTGCTTATATGGAGCTAAATTTAAACTCATCTATGAATATAACCAACCACATAAGAAAAACTTCAAAGGAAGCAGCATTCACTTATTTTACATATACCACATTAATAAGTTCATATACATAACACTGATGACACACAAGTAAATCTGAAACATAGAACACTTAAAGTTCCATTCTTTTTCTTTTTCCTTTCCATTCCTCTGTGTGATTATGCTCCTAAAAGGCAATTTCCTCTGTGGGTTCTCCTGATAACCTATTTTGGATACGCAGAGTTGGTCAGCAATGTAAACTGTCTTCATTAGCACACAGCAGGCCACGGTTTCATCTCTGAGGCCAAGCCTTATGGACAAATAACAGTCTGACAAGAAATCCCCATCCCTCTTCCTTATGTCTGTATTCCTGCCTCATTCTGAACTACAGATAATCTTAAATTAGAGATCCTTTTAAAAAATCATAGACAGGGCTGCAAATATAGCTCAGTGGCATAGGTGCCTGCCTGGCAAGTGCAAGGGCCTGAGTTCAATCCCCAGTACAGCAACAACAAAAAAATCATAGAACACTTTAGAAGTGCATGAATGCTGCGAACTTGCTTCCTAAGAAGATATGTGCATATTTATTTATGCACACATGCACACACACATGCTCCACTCTGTACACTACTACCTCTAGGTTAAACCTCTGCTTATACTATAACTTGAAAAGGCTATTTAACCTCTTACTAATATTATTGGTCAATATCCTCATATCTTTTGTCATAAAGAGAACACTTTAATCATCACCTTAAAAAGTAAGTGATTTTTACTTACTACACTCTTGCCTATAAAAGCAAATACTCCAGTGGTTACTTCAGCAGCAAATATCACCAGTAGGCAGGTAAAAAACTGAGGAGAGAAAAAGACTAATTTCATTAATTTAATATCTTTTCAATTCACTTAGTTCCATTGGAAAGGCGTGAAGGGAGTTTGAGCTGATGGGCCTAACAGGGAGCATTTGCCCCCTTAGTTCCTTTTATGCAACAGCTGAGTCAGCTTCATGTCGTTCATTCATTCAGCAATTGTTTGTTGAGTGTTTGTTCTGTACCAGTACTGACCTTGGCAATAGTCAACTAGATTTCAGTGGACCTCACATTGGTCAGGGGAAGATATAACGAACAGTAAAGGATTACATAAGTGAATAAGAGGATTTCAAATAATGATATAGAAGTCCCACTACCCAGGACAGTGCTTGGCACTATCTGTCAAAACTTGGTAAGCAAAAAGGATATACAACAAGATAAAATAAGGTCAGAAGATGAGGTCACCAATAGGGCCTGGGCTTGAGGAAGAGGGTGACATGCACCTCGTGGTCCAACAGGCTCCCCTGAAGAGAGGGGGTGTAGGTGTATGTGTGTGGGATCTTTGGGTACAGATTTTTTTCAGGCCGGGGGTTTGCTCTGATCAATGCTCTGATCAAACTAGTTTGATCAGAGAGATGCTTAGCAAGAGGAGAAACAATAAACGAAGAAACAAATTATATGTCTTACATAGCAAGTGATCAGAAGCAGCACAGAGTCAGTCCAAAGACTGCCATGAATACTGAGAAATGAGAGGCTGTCTGGTAGAAATGCTGTTACAGACTCCTCGAGGAGAAATAGAGAACATTCTCTCTTCCCATCCCTGTTCTTCCTGCTTGTTTCTCCCAGGCCACATTGACATTGGCTGGGTAGCAGTTATTTGATTTTGTTTGTTTGTTTGTTTGTTTAAACAGAGGCTTCGGAGGTTAAAATGAGCCTCTCGAGGGATGTTTGGTTAAGTGACCTTAACCTGAAATGCTTTCTCGTAGATAACCGCTCCTCTCTGGCTATAGGAATCATTGAACTACCTCACCCACAGTGAAATACTATTTTTGAAAGAACAATCATAATCACCTCTGACAATAAGTAGGCACTTTTCTTTTCCAAACATCTTTACACTAATGACCTCATTATTTTTCACACTTTCCACATGCAGCAGGAACTAAGATAATACTATTCTTATGCAGGAGATGGAGAAGCCTGAGACTTGGGGTGAAGGAGGGGGTGCCATGGGATCTAGTGAGTCCTGGAGGTGCTGGTGCTGCAGGCCAGGCATCCCAAATCCTTTCAAGCTAGTTCTTCACCCTTTTCCCACCCTACCCCACTCCCAGTGCCCTACTTACTGATCCGAGCACACACTGTGACTCCCGCATGGCTCCGCAGCACCCAAAGAACCCAACGGCCATCATTAGGGCTCCAGCTCCAACCAGCACGTAGAGTCCTGTGGGCAAGAGTTGGGGAGACATTCAGGGCTCACTGAGCACAGCACCCACTCTCTGTTCCCGCAGGGCCAGGGCACTGTCTCAAACCCATAACTGGCCTCCAGGTTCTTGGCACTGCTGTGAGGGTAACACTAGTTGAATGCCGGCTGAACACTTCATAAAGAGTGGTTCTTGAAAGCTATGCGATGATTCTACAAGGAAGGGGCTTCTAATCTCCAGTGAACACAGAAGTGGGGCAGAGACTTAAGGAGACGAAGAATACCGTGTGAGAGCACACGGCTGGCGAAGGGGAAGGCACATCTGCAGTACTCCAGAGCAGGTGCGCTGAACCATCACCACTGCCTGCTGTGAGCCAGCACTATGCACCCTCATTGGACAACACCATAGACACGGGAGAGAGGAGGCTGTTACAAGCAAACTGCCAGTGAGGGCAAGTAATGTGCACCAATGATATGAGTTCCATGTTCTAACCAACTGAGCTACCCAGCACTGAGCAATGTTCTTATGAATATTAGCTTATCACAAGGAAGCCAGGTGCCAGGTCTCACATTGTGTTTCACCTTATCTCAGGATCAGAGAAGGAATGTGCATGAAGGCTTCATTATTTTCAGGCACTGTTCTGTCCATGTAGGGTAGCTTTATTAATGTAACTTTCATGGAAGCCTTTGGAGTATGTACTATTATTACCCCCATCCTTTAGACAGAGGAACTGGGCTCCCAAAGGTTAAGCAATTTGCCCAAGGTCACAGAGCTGGTCTGTTTGGCAGAGGTGGCCCCTTGCCATCACTCCACCCTGCCTCTCCAGCAGCAACACAGCCTGCATCCAGCTGGTGACTTCACTTCCTACCTAAGTCAACCCCACAACAGTTCTCACAGAGAAAGAAAAGGGCAGAAATGCTCTGGCTCTGGCCAGGCCTTCCCTGATTTCCTTCTCTGATCCTGAGATAAGGTGAAACACAATGTAAGACCCGGCACTTGGCGTACTTGTGATAAGCTAATAGTCTGTATTGCATTTTTTGCGTTTCCTTCAGATGAGTCACCTGGAAACCACTCCCGTTCACAGGAGGTGGGGGGCTGGTGTCCGTCTCTTCCGGTAACCCCTGGGACTGGCATTCAGGTGCTTCCTGGGCTCTTTGCAGCGGCTGACAGTGGTTTGTGCGCAGCTGCTCAGCTCACAGACACAGACAGAGCCACAGGCACAGCCACTCTGCTTCCTGTGCTGCCCCACCCAGCCCCCCTGGGCTCTCCTCGGGCCCGCCGGGGTGGCTGCTCTGCAGTTCCAAGGGGGGGCACACAATTCCTCCCACTGCCTTTTCTCTAAAGTGGAATTTCATGGGGAAGGGATGTGGTGACAAGAGAAATGGTGCCATATTAAAAATAGTAATAATTTTGGCCCCACTGCCTGTGTACCTTATTGTTTTTAATAATGTGTTTTTCAAAACTCTCCCACTTCTATCATTTCATTGGCTGCTCAGAACAACCCAGTTAGCAAGTATTTGTTTACCAAACAGGGGTCAGAGAGGCAAGGTGGCTGGCAGCCTGGAGTCCTTATTCCCACTTTACACTCCTCACAGGAACAGGTGAATAAAGGGCAGCAACAGTAACCAGCTTGTATTCAGTTCCTTCCAAGCATGTCCCATGGATGGGCCATCATTCTATACTGATGACACAGTTCATTGCCTTCCCATCACCACTGCTACAACTGCTGTGAGGTACAATCACGGCCTAAGGGCCTCATCCACTCTACACTCCAGCCACATGGATATCACTATGCTCTGACCGTTAGATGTCCTCTCAAACCCTCATGAGGTCCTAGGTGGGGCTTTTATAGAGGTGGCTGGATCTAGGGTGTGTGATGCTGGGATGAAGGGTGTGTGATTACTAAATCAGTCCACTGACTGGTTTGGCCCTGCCCTAATCCCAGCAGCCTAGGTAGGGTATGAAAGGGGCAGAAAGAAGCTGCTACGGTCTTGCTTTCTTTGCTACCTTCTGCCCACCATGAACTGCTTCTCCTCTGCTGTGGCTGCCTGTCATGCTACCCTGCTTAGGAGCCAGCCAAGAATGTACTGAAACCTCTACAAACTGTGAGCCGAATAAGCCTTTCCTCCTTTTACTTTTGGATGTTGGGTGTTTTGTCTCAGCAATGAGAAAAGTAACTAAGACACTAACCATACCCTGATCTTTTCTCAGTTGTGCCTTTGCTGGTTTCCACGATATCTCTCTATAGATTTCAAGTTCACAAACAAATCTTTTTCATCCTCCCTAGAATATACCAGCATAGGCAGAATTCTCAGTCTGTGTTTGTTGGTCAAATAAACAAAGGGAGTAAAACAAATCAGAAATTCTTGACTGGCTGCCTCATTACCTATCTTTGTTTAGAGATACATGCTGGGAACCTGTGTCAGCAAATATCTATGAAGCCCCTGGAAGGCTGAGTTCTCCAAGGTCAAGCAAATGAGGATGGAGCCTCTATATCCTAAGAAGGCCTGAAATAAAAGAGGAGTGCTCTCGAGAAGGCTGAGGGTCAGGGGTTTGAGGAGGACAGAATGCTCCAGCAGGGTAAAGAAGGCTTGTTCTCTCTGGCAACAATCTTTACCCTTCTGAAACAGTGAACTCTCCAAGAAAATACGCATACTCGAACAATATTCCATTAGGCTCCCAGAAACAAAAACAACCTGAAACTGCCCTAGCAGCTCCACTCCCAAGACCTCTTCTCAGCAAGGCTCTGTGCAGGTAGGAGTACGCCATGGTGACTCCCATTCCAAATGAGCACTTCCTGTGGGGCTGCAGGGAAACCAGAACTCTGCAAATGGTACATTTCCTCGGGCCTGCTGAATCCTGTTTCAAATAAATCTGGTTGTAACGTTTTGCACAATATAAGGCCACCAGTGGGATCCAAGGGTGCCTTATCCTTTATGTGGTCTCCCCCTCCACACACAAAGAATAAATTAATTTGCAGCCACATTTTAATTCACAGTTTCTTTAGAGCCCTCTGCCTCCCACAACAGCATGTGTGACAGACATTTGACCTACTTCTCAAGTCCCCTATGCTTTCCAAGTCCTATTTCCTTTGAAGAGAAAAAAATTTGAAATTACATTTTTATCATTAATTAGTTGGGCTTTGTAACGCCAGTGATCTCTAGTGACATGTTACCAACAAGCAAGAACTTTTACCGGGACACTTTCTTCCCTGATGACTCTATCCCTTCTTTCTCAGGCTGCAGATGCTTCTTTTAAAGTACGTAGCATCATTTCAGATAACAAAGAACTGAGAGGGCTTCTTAAAGGCTTCTTAAACTCTTTTTTAAATTGGCTTCCCCTCATAGGGCCTGGATACTGGCATGGTCATTGACTTTAGTAACTTTTGGCAGCAGGTGGTGTTATATAATCTCTGCTAATGACCAATTTCACCTAAAAATGTTATGCTTCTGCATAAAGACTGTCTCTCCATCCTCCCTTGAATACATATGATTATGGTCCTGCCTTAGTACGCATGGGGCATTAGTTCTAGGACCGCCTTCCCTCCAGAAACAAAATTAGTGGATACTCAAGTCTCTTTTGTAAAAATGATACATATTTGCATGAACCTATACACACCTTTTCATATACCTTAATCATCTCTGGATTCCTTACAATACCAAACACAAGGTAAATGCTATGTGAACAGTTGTTACATAGTCTTATTTAGGGGCTAATGATAAGGAAAGAAATCTGTTTGTGTTCAGTATGGACACATATTTTGGAATATTTTTAATCTGTGTTTCACTGAATCTACAAATGTGGAATCCATGGGCTTGGGGGCTGATTAGATGTAAGTATCTAGAATGTGAGCTGGGATTTAGTTCGGGGACTCTCAATTTGACAGGGAGAGACTGGATGCTCTCTTGGCAATAGCAGCAAGCTGTCAGCTACTGAGCCCTATTCCCGGCACTTCACCTGTCTCAGTCATGGAGTAACGCAGTGCTCTTGGGAGTAAGCACAGCTTCCAGGTGGCTTAGTCTGGGGAGAACCTGTACTATGCCCTTGACAGATGTTAGTACCCCAAGGACCCCCTGGCTGAGAAGTTCTGTGCTATAAACTAGTCTCTAATCCTGGCTAACAGCATTAGACCACTTTATCTCTTCTTCCTGCATTCTCCCACAGTCATGCCCCTAGCAGACGTCCCCTTCCTTATCAGAACCCCATGGCAGTCACAGCAACTGCCAGCATCTCCTGAGGGCTTTCCCACAGAGGGCACTGCACAAATGCACCTTCACTTTTCACACCTGAGGAGCCTGAGACACAGAGAGCACTGTACCTACGATTGCCTGGCTACTGAGGGGTAAAACTGGAGTTAAGCCCAGTCACACTCCTTTAACTCATGGATACACTTTTGAGAGGAGCTCAGAGCAGTGACTCTCTTAGCTGGAAATCTGCTTATTTGTGAATGGAAGGAAGGTTCTTCATCCTCTTCTTGAGAAAAGTGCTTGAGGTGTCTAGAGTTGATGATTCTTGGTCATCCTCAAAGTACACGGCTGGGAGCCAGAAGTCAAGGTCTGCTAGCCTCAACTATACGAAACTCCTCTCACACTTCAGTGTTGTTATCTGCAATATGGAACCAGTGAGCAACTCCCATTTCTTGTACAAAGCTTTGGAGAAGTTGTCTTAACAGTGCAAGACACAGTCGCCCTCTGTAATCCAGCCCCCATGGCTGTCAGGTACAACTGAAAACCGAGAAGTTAAAAAATATTACCAGATGAGTCAGTTTCAAAAGAGCAAGCCAATCCCTTAATGTTCACCACTGGAACACTTCTCTTACGCAGAGTCTCCAGCCACAAGCCAGGTCAGGCTCTGGGACTCTGAATTTCATGGGGAGAGACAGCTGCAGCCAGGCTGTGACCCTGCAGAGCCAAGTGGCTCCTGTGTGTGTGGGCAACCCCTCCATGGAGAAGCCTGCTCACATCCTCTGCCCGCAGACATGACCTCATGCTCTCCAGCACACAGTCTCCAGTCCCGTGAGGGTTGAGGGATGGCTCCCCACTCTGCGTGCCTAGAAAGAAGACCCCGGCAAGGTCCAAAAGCCAGCCCAGAGAGAGACCCACAGGAAGTTGGGTGGATGGGGTGCCAGAATTTAGAAGATGTGGGGCTACTCTCAGATTTTCTGCAAGAGATTAATGTGGAAAGGGTCTAGGAAACCCCAGATAATGCAGATCTTCTTGCTGCCAAGTCCACTCTTGCCAGGGTCTCCCTTTCACACTTTAGCAACCCAGGGACACAGAGACCTTGGGTCAGTCTCTAGGCTTTGGCCTGGACCCAGAGGGCCTAAGGACAGTGCAGCAGCAGCAGCAGTCAGTCTGTCTGCCCTCTTGGGCTGTCTTCATTTCCGGCAACTGGGTCTTCCAGTCCTGGCCTAGGATATTCTGCTCCCCTAGGCTGCGAAGTTGTGCCTGGGCCTTTACCATAGGAAGTGAAACTATCACCAAGGACGGAGAAGCAAGGATGTCAGAAAGGAAAGCATCCTCCGAAGATAGGACAACTACTCCATCAAAGTTTGGTGGCCGTCTGCCCAGAAGTAGGGAACAGGATGACAGGTCTTTCTGCGGTATCTCTCGGAAACGGGACTCTGGGAAGAGAGGCCTCCTTTGCTGTCTCTTTCCTTTCCCTTTCTCTTATCCTTCCCCCTCTCCTTTTTTCTTTTCTTCTCTTTTGAGATGGAGTCTTGCTAGCTTGCTCAGGCTGCCCTTGAACTGGTGGTCGTCCTGCCTCATCCTCCCAAACAGATGAGACTATGGGTGTGTGCTACAGTGCTGAGCTAAAGATTTATTCAAGTCCCTCTTGAATGTGCCACGCCTGTGGAAGAGACTCTTTAACAAAGAGGTGATATGAGTTTAATGAGCTAATTGCTCTGGAACCTATTCTGAGAAGAACATACAGATCAATGGAAGGAGCCCTGTGAGATTTCCCCCACACTGGGGCTACTTTCTTTCTTTTTTTTTTTCCTTTTTGAGACAAGGTCTTACTATACAGTTCTGGTTTTGAGTTCACTTTGTAGCTCAGGCTGGTTTTGAACTTACAACGATCTTCCTGCCTCAGCCTCCCAAGTGCTGGGATTACAGGCATGTGTCACCATACCAGGCAATGGACCTACTTCTTTTTAAAGTCCTATTACCTTAAACTGTATGACATGAAGTAACAAATGGTGCCCCAGTGTGTTTTTCTTCTTATTGCCAGAGAATAGCTATCTTTCTTATTTGGAAAATTGTTTTTTGAGGAAAAAAATTAATTTCTATAAATATGTATGTTGCTTTTCTATAAGAAATATTTTAAGTGAAGAAAAGGTCTCTAACTTCATAAGGAGTCTTCACTGACACTATCAAGAGGCAGCAATGGGGAACGAGCCACCAGAGGCCTGCATGTCAGCAGACCCGGGTTCTGGGCTGAAGCCCCCACCCCACTGCAAGGAAGAGGTGGGGAACCATGGTGACTGCCTGTCTTGGCTGCTTGGCCCTCGGGTCCTGAGCTTTCCTGTTCTGCCTAGTGCTAAATTTCTATGATAACCCACTTCTGTGTCCTTTTAGCACATACCACAAACATCCGCTCCACCCGTGGCTCTGGGTGGAACTGGAAAAAGGAGATGTGGCTGAGGATAAACTAAAGGTGGGTAAACCCACATGTGGGCCACAGGCCGCCAAAGACGAGGACGACTCAGGCTCTTCTTCGGAACTGTGGTTTTCTCTGCCAAGAATCCACTCTTTTTCTCTAATAGGTAAATGAGACTCTTCCATCCTCAATCTGAAGCTGATTCACTTCAAGCTGCAAGGCAATCATGAAGCTAGACTTGAGTCAACCAGCAGCTGGCTGCAATGACTAGTTTGGGGTTGGGTACTAGACATGACATTGCCTATGAGAGGGTGCAGACCTTACTGGCTCTGCTGGAGTGAAAGGGTTAGAAGCCCACAGCCACTGGCAGCCATTTTATCATGTGGAGAGTAATCTTACCTAAGAATGTTGCCAGAGGAAGGAGACCCAAGTCATAACTGGGTCTGGATTATGGTCACATTATTTGAGTTCTTGAGACTAGTACCAATTTTGGACTCACACGAAGCAGTAAATTTCTCCTTCGTGCAAGCCAAATGGAATAGGCTTCTGTGATTTGCCATGGAAAGAGTCCTGATAGATACGTCCTTAATGATTTGACAAAATAACTCCTTCTTGCTCCTTGTATCTCAGGAGTGTACATACAGCTTTGGTTTAGGTTAGAAAGCAGAATTAAGACTGTCTGCAGAGAGAGAGTTCACTTTCCTGCTCAGCATGGGAAACTCCTGAAGCGGCATGCATCCAACTCTGATTTTTGTCACCTTAGTGGCTAAATACTGACATGAGTTAATTGTCATCTATGAAAGAGTCTGTTCAACTTTCTTGGGCTATCAAATCACTGCAAAGGTTTTCTTATACTGAATCCAAATCTGTACCTGTGAAACTGCTGTCACTGCTTTGTCTCTGGAACAACACAGACCGAGGCCACCCCAGAGCCGCCCGCGCCCCAGAGTCCACACAAGCACCCCTCGCTCTGGGGCACAGGGGCCTCTTCCACTGGAGTTTCTACCTCAGACACGTGAACCATCAGTGCACAGCTTGGCTTAGTCCGTCCCTAGTACTTTTGCCTTTTTAATTCCCTCTGTCTCGGAGCTTGATTAGGTAGGTTGAATGATGTTTGAAAACATTTTTTGTCTCTGTTTATAATCCCTACTGCAGTCACCGTAGGTTATACCCTTGTTTCTTTGGGCTTGACTTGATCAATAACTTACCATGTACACTTAGTCCTAAATAACTCCTTTCTCATTCTACTACTGCCAGAACAATCTCTGTGAACCGCAGTGCAGATGCTACCCTGCCCCAAGCCCCCAGATATTTTCTAGGGCTTACTTTGGACCCTAACGTCCAAGGGCCCTTACACTTGGCCCTATCCCTCACAGTAATTAACCTACTTCCCATCATGCCCTACTCCTCCCTCCAGTGAGAGCCGCTGCCCACTCTAGACTTGCTGATCACCGTCCTATGGACGTGCCTGTGCACTCTTGTCCCTCAGCCTTCGGAGGCTTCATTCTTGCTCTTCTCCAGTCTGGTCTTTAAAATCTAACTCAAATTCTTCTTGCTTTACTGGTCAAGAATGATACTACCAGGCTGACATCTAGTTAACACAAGCAGTTATAATTTCAGAAGCAATAGACTTTCACTGTTTTTTGGGGGCTGACCTCCTATAACTACTGACCTCAGAGTTGGGGGCAAAAATAAAGTTCACCCTCAATATCCCCCTGTAAATGGCTGGGAAGACTTGGGTTAAGAAGGCTCCCCTGAAGAGTAACCTGAACAGTTGAATATATTCTCCACAGGTGAAGAAAAACATGGTAACTACCTGCTCTACACTTGCCAACCTTAATTCAGAGTGAAGGATAAGCTCTCCCTTACTCAATCTGCCTAAAACCTACTGTCCTTCAGAGACTCATTTCAGTGTCCTTCACCTGAAGCCTGTCCTGCAGCCCCAGTGCTCGCTACTGTGTTTAACTCAGTGTTTATGTCTGTGCCTCTCACACAGTGCTTACTGTATGCTGTGATTGTTGTCTGCAGCTGATTACTGAGCATGTCTTTTGTTATGTCTGGAGAGGAAAGCATCCCATCACCATAGGATTAAGTAGGACTCTGAAGATGCCTTTCTTCTCCTTCCTCCCCTCTGCTTGGTCCTGGGGCCCCTTCCAGGAAGGGGCTTACTAATTCATGGACAAGGACATGCTAGGCTTGTGCTTGGAACATTTGTGTCCTGCTCTGGGCCAGGAAGATGCTTCTGGAGAAGCCTCCAGAACTGGGAGTCCTCAGGGAAGTGAGTGTGTTAGCTTTGATGGAAGAGGTTTCCACCTGGAAACTGTGAGTAGGAAAGTGTATTTCTGTGTTTATTTTGTGGCAGATTGCTCTGCTTTTTTCCTGTCACAAAATCCAAATCTGGTCCAAGCATTGGGAGCCTGCTGGGGAGTCTGAGCTTCGGTCCAGGCGCAGGCATGAATATTAGTTATAGTAATTTTCTGGGGCATGCTTGGCTGGGGCATGGATATACAATACAATTCTGGCCAATAAGCTGCAAGGGGATATGTGATTTTGAGGAAGTTCTGGGAAAAAGATTCTATTCATTCCTACAATGGGCCACAGGAAATGGCACTCTTTTCTCTCCTTTGCTGTGTGAGGATGTGTGCTGCACGAGGACTCCCGAAGCCATATTTGAGCAAGGAGGGGAGACACCCAAGGCCTGCTGAGACTGCACAGCAGAGCCAGTGAAGGAACCGGGTCCTTGGTGACTTTGCTAAGTCCTGAGCAAAGTCTGGAAATTCCCCATCTGCAGACTTTCATCAATTTTGAGTTTTCCTTTCTGTATTTTAAAAAATGTTTCAATAGTTCTGGAATTAGGATTCATACCTTATGGTATGTCATAACTAAATTAGCAGTATGTTTTCTTTTCTTTTTTAAAAATTAATTACATTTATTGGTACAAGTTAGTATACATAATGATCACATTCATCATACGGAATTTCTACCTGTACATGACTTCTTTTTCTAATGTGACTTAAGTGGGTGTTTTTACAAAAGATTGCATCTCAGATTTCATGAAACGTGGGATGTTCTTGTTGCTACCCACCTTTAGGAGGGTTTCTGCTGCTTTCCTCTAACACACCCTGATGCAGCCGTTCTCCTTGCGGGAGGCTGCTGTGCAGAAGGGGCCCTGGGAAGGACAGGTGGCTCAGGGCCGCACCAGTCCTGTGTGGGGACTACAGTCCTCACTGGGGGCTGGAATCTGTCCTGGGGAGGAGATTCCACTCTTCTTGGGATCTGGAACCAACGCCCTGTGTAGTTCCTTCCTTCTCCCCAGACACGGAGATCATCACACACAAACAATGCCTACTCCACAGCCGGAGCAGTTCTTTAAACGGCCAGTGAGGCAGGGACACTGCCACTGACAATGATCTCAGGCTCTGTGAAATCGGAATCCAGGTCCACCGAGCCGGAGAATGAGAAAAGGCCAGAGGAGAGGTCCGAAGTAGCCAGAGGGAATTAAACCCAGGACCACAGTGCCAGCTCCTCCCACCAGCATCTCTTCTCTAAGGGCAGCATTCCTGTCCCTTCCCTTAGTCTCCTCTCTCTGGTCCTTCCATTCGCTTCTCTCCTCCCCTGCTCTGTGCAGTCACTAGTCCCAGAGGGACTGAGATTAGCATCTCCAAACCTTGAGCCGCTGCTCTTCATTTTGAGTTACATGCCCCCGGAACAAATAAAATGCTGAGCCGACAGGGGCCCTGTGTCACCCTGGATAACAGTGGGTAACAGATTCATGTGTACTCACTTGTGTCAGAATGTAAAGGGAGTTCTCTTGTTCTCTGAAGTGAATTTTAATTACTTTTCCTTGAGACCTTTTCTCTACAGTACAACAGGCCAGTCTTGTCTGCACTGGCCTGTCTTGATTTTGATCTTGGGAAATGGAAGCAGAGGCAAGGTAAAGCAGGGTTAAGTAAGAAGCTCCCACCGGCCTGCCTGGGCACATGCCAGAGGGCCAGGCAGAGCGTCCAGGGGCTCAAGTGCTGCTCCTGCTGCCTCTTTCCCTGCTCCTCGTGCCTCCCCCACCCACTGAAGTCCAGCCTCCATTTGTGCTCTGAGCCATGGGGCAGCCCTACCTGAACTAAACCTCAGGGAAGCTGAAGTCACTCACCCACATAGAAATACTCTGGGGATTTGTCCTCTGACGATAAATCCTTCATGGTGCCTCCAAACCGAAACCATAGTCCAAAGGCAATGACGGCTGATCCGGCCAGCTGCAAGGGAAGCATATCGCATTTACAAGGGGAGGGAGAACGCACACAGGGCCGCGCAGGTGTGGGCAAGCATGCTCAGGCTGGGAGAGGCTGCTCCTGCAGAAATCACTCAGTCCAGTGATGGTGAACTTTTAGGGCATTCAATAATAAACAGCCCACTATGGTGTGTGTGCCCTAGGTTCCCCACCACTAACCTAGTCCACCTTGGGTGGAGGAAAAGGAGGGTCAGAGAAGTGGGAGAGTGTCCGCAGGGCCCGTGTGATGGCCACATTGGGCTTTGGGTTGTTCATGCTGCCAGCCTGCCCTGTGGTTATAGGACACACTCAGCCCTAGCACATCTCAAAACTACTGTTCCAACAATGGCACCCTGGCAGGCATCTGCCCACGGCCTATTGTTCCTTTCTGGGCACACTGGACTCTAGGCAACTGGCTTTGATGTACCAGGTCATCAGGCACAAGATGAACTCCAAGACCTTGGGGAACCCGCTTTTCTAAATTAGAAAAATTATGCCAACCTCGAAACCCACCCACATCTCATGATGCATGGTCTCCAATTAGAATGCTGTTGCAGTGGCTTCTGTGACCCTGCCCCCACAACCCCTGTCCCACATGGTGGTCATTGCCTGGGCCTAGTTTTGCAGGCAGGGAGGGAGCCTGGCCTTTTTTTTTTTTTTTTTTGGTTGCTATTTTGAGTTTCCATGGAAAGCAAGAAAGGAAAAAATAATTTTTTTGGTCTGTGTGCTGTGTGGCTCATGGTGAGGTTGAATGGCTGGCGCAGGCAGTGCCCGGGCAGGCTGGCGGCTGGTAGAGTCATCACCAGCTCAGGCTCCTTCTCTTCTGCTCCTAAGAGTGTTGTGGGGCTCAGCATCAAAGCCCTTTCTGCCACTGCAGGTCTGTCACAGCCGCACGCCAGCGGGCTCCGGCCACAGTGTTCTCTCTCCACACACGGTAGGCATTTACTAGGCACCTTCTGGGTGCCAGGCATGATGGGAAAATAAGCAGAAAAGTAAAAATAGCCTCCTGCTTCTGCCAATCCGTCCAGTTACTGTCCCGAGCTCTCATCAGGTGAGCACTCCAACGTCGGCCCTGCCTGACCAGGAAAGGCACATGTAGATGCTGGCAGTAGGAAGATAGGATGGAAATCAGAGGTCTAATAAGAAACAGATCAAGTCAGGGTTTAGACCAGAGTCCTGTTGACATGCACTCCTTCTTCCTTGTGAGGCAGCTTAAAAAGGTCCTGGTGCCACCCTTTAGGGCTCTGTGGCAATGTTCCCATGAGAACTTTATCCTTCACCTCTGTCTCCCAAAGCCAGCTCCCTCTGGGACAGGCTGACACAAATGCTGTGTGACTTCTGCAGTGAGGAGGAGTTAAAGGGGCAGAGCCCTACCGGCTGGGCTCTCCATGTGGAATAACTAACAGTTTCCAGTCCTCAGGGGAAAGCGCTAATTGGATAATGTGAAGGGCAGCTTCAGGAACTGAGCTCAACCAGCTCTTGAAAGACTTCTACATTTTTAAAAAGAGTGCCATGGCATGGAAAGGAAGTCATGCTGAAACAGTAACAATGCTCATCTTTGGAGGGTAGGATTACCACTGACGTTTTTTATTATTATATTTTTGAAGTTTTCTGAATTAAGCACCTATTACTCTTTTAACCTTAACAGTTTTTAAAAAGTGTTAGGTGATAGTTTTTATGTTCAGGTGGTAAAAACATGAGGAGAGTCTTCCTGGGCTGTGCTTTAGCTTGGGAGGAACCCAGCTTGGGGGTCCTCGCTGTTGCTGTGCTAACCTTGGTCGGACGCTATCCCCAGGAGCACCGGGGGCTTCCTGGGACAAGTCTGCCCCAGAGCTGCAAAGGCAGCTCGGCAACTCTGTGGTGACTCGATGGAAAGGCAGTTTCCAAATACAAAGCAAAATCTATTGACACAGGCACTGGGCCAAAGCCAGCAGCCACCAGGCAGACTGTGGAGGAGGTGACTGGTCCTAGGGACACCCTACCATGAGGCAACATTTTTGGAATCTCTGTACACAAACTCTAATTTATAGCTGTCTGGGATCTTCCTTCTAGACGGAATACATTTGTCCAGTTCTGGAACAGATGCGTTTGATGCATAATGGAAAATTAAAAGAGAAGTTGCAATTTAAAGCTATCAGGCAACCAGGAAAAAATCTACGCTTGTTGGGCCGCACCCCCAACCCCAAACCACAAGGGTTTCCTCCTGGGTCAAGGAAACTGTGGCTTAGCTGAATGTCATCACTGTGCGCAGGGAATCCTCCCAGCATGCTGCTGGCTGTGCCGGGCCTGTGTGGGTGAGGACATGGGCTGCTGGGATGAGAAGCAGAGTGGTCATACTTTTGCCCTCACCCGTTCTGTAAGGCTCTCCAAAGGCTGTGTGTTCCCTGGACTTTGGCTGGTCCACCACACACTAGCGACTGCTTGAAAAAGATTCACACCAATTCTCTTCCGATCAGAAATAAACTGAGTGCCTCTAGTGTCACTAAGTTCTCACTCTCCGCACTCCACTCAGCCAGCAGAGCTGCTCTTCCCAAGGCACTGAGGGAAGCCTTCAAGCCTTGCTAATCCTAAATTTCAACCACACTAGGTTAAAATTCCCCTATCCTTTCATCATCTCCATAGGCTCAGGCCTTCTTATGCATACAGACACACGTGTGCCCCAGCCAAGGTTAAGCAAGTAGGAATGAGGCGTTGCCCACTTCTCTCCCTTTCCTTCTCTTGCCCCCAGCCTCGTCTCCTTTCATTTCCTTCCTGTCTTTCTTCCCTGCATGTTTATTAAAAATTGGGTACTATGCATGGAAACAATGTTGAAAGATGCTGAATTCCTAGTCCAACAGGGAAGAGAATCATATAAAAGAATAACTGCAATGTAATGCAGGAAGTGTGCTGAAGAGGAGGAGTGTGTACACTGCCAAGGGGTCTAGCAAAGTTGTACCACCACGATGTGGCAGTCACAAAGAGACAGACTGAAGAGAGAGGAAGGTCCAGTCAGAGGCCCTTGCACAGAGAAGAACTTTACTTCCGTACCTGGACGCTGTGTTGGGGAAAGAGACCAATCAGGGGAGGGGAGTGTGGCTTAAGCAAGAGTTGGAGCAGCTGTGACTCATGGCTTCCCCTTAGTTTACTACTGTCTAGGGGAGCTCACAGCAAGGCCTTGATGGGAGAGGAGATGAGAACTCTCTTATTAACAGGAAGAAGGAGCAAACTGTTGCCTGGGTGCCTGACATAGTAAGGAGCCTTAGTTGAACAAGGACCAGAGAGAACACTAGGGAGTGTGCCCGTGGAGTGCCATGAGACTCAGTGTGAATTGTGGTGCCAGCTAAGAGAGTGCTGAGGGTTGCCCTGAATCTAAGACCAGGGCCACTCCCTGTGCTTCTGGAAAATTTACAACCAGACACATTGTCCTTTCTGCCAGAATGTGCTTTTTCAGACAACAGCATAAACTGGGCCTTGATGTTAATCATTTAAAAACCCAAACATTTATTGAGCGTGCATCATGAGCCAGGACCAAAGGGCTCAGAGAAGGAGGAGCCAGAGGTTCTCAGGGGCTCAGGGAGAAGCCACTGGATGGCCTATGGGGAACCTAGTCCCACAGGTGAGGATTTAATCCCAGACCCAGCCCACTATAATTTGACAGGACACAAGACAGTGTCACTGCTTGGGCATTTTTCCTTTTCTGAGTGCCAGTTGTGCACAAGGCACTCAGAAAATGTGAAACAGGGTTTTCAGGGCAAAACTGTGCCTACTACTTCAAAAGAGGGAGAGAGAGAGAGAGGGGGAGGGAGAGAGAGAGAGAGAGAGAGAGAGAGAGAGAGAGAGAGAGAGAGAGAGAGAGAGAGAGGGAGGGAGAGAAACACACACCGAGAGAGAACAAGGAGGAGGAGGAGGAGAAGGAAAGAATGTTGTAAGAGAAACATATAAATCTGTGTTGTTAAACAGGGGATCACCGGATTCTCAGGAGCCAGTTACTTCAGTAGCTAACCATATTCCCGAGAGTTTGCAGGACAGAAGACTGCAAATTGTAAGCTATGTCTTTCGAGAAAACAGTTTGTGGCCTAAAACTAAAGGAGATCTAAAGACCAGAGTCTTGATTTCAAGCATTTTAAAACGAAGTAGGTGGGCAAAAAGTTTCCTTTAAGTAACAACTATCTGCCCAAATCAAGTCATTTAGTATGAAGCAAAACTCTTTTATAGATTTCAATTTTATTTTTCTGCATTTATTTCTGCCTTCCTGGGCTGCTGATGAAATGTCATATCTTGACATATTTTTTCACTTAAAAAAGAAAGAGGCTTTATGAATTGAGACACGGTCCCCCCGAAGGCTGTAGTCTAGCCACAGGGGGTAATGCAGAGACCCAGAGCTGGCCTTTGGGGTCACAAAGAGCAGTGCATGCTGCTCTGCTGTCCAGTGGCACAACCCAGCAGAGAGCCTCTTTTCTGGGTCAGAAGCATCCCCAGGGATGTTCTAGAAGTCTCTGTATATGTAAGTGGGAGACAGGAAAGTAGCGTAGGGGTCCTGGGCACAGTGTCAGTTCCATCTCCCACTTAGAGGCTGCTGCTCTCAGGTTACTTCCTTGGGGACGATTACGCTGTCCTAGATTTGTGCTTGCCTTCCTAGCTCACGTAACCATCTCTACTTTGATAATTCTGTGGTCCCTCAGCAGCTTGAGCTCTGTGAGAGTGGAACAGGGTCTGTGTTGCTGTCTTCTAAATATTTTCCCCTCTGCCTTGTGGACATTTGTTGAATGAAGGAACGGAAGACCTACACATAGGCATCCTTTAGGCTACGCTTGGTCCCAAAGAGTGTCTTCCCCAAGCCCCAAATTCTCATGTTGAAACTCTTTCTCCCCACAAGATGGTATTAGGAGAGGGGCCTTTGGGAGATAATTAGATGAGGTCATGAGGGTGGGCCCCTCAGGCAGGACCGGTGCCCTTATAAGAAGAGGCATCGGAGCTGACTGCCCACCACTGAGGGCACACTGAGAAGGTGCCATCTGCAGGCCAGAAAAGGCCTCACTGAGACCTGACCATGCTGGGGTTCACACTTCTGACCTCCAGAACTGTGAGAAATAAATTTCTATTTTTACAGCTTTCCTAATTGAACCCAGGGCAAAGTATTGCTTTCTTACGCACTCTGAGCTTACTAGGACAGGCTGACAGGAGCAACTGTGAGCAACCTCCCTCATAACTCTCAAGGGAAAACTTGGCAAAGCACTGTTTTCAAATTCATTAGCACCTGGGAAGCACTGCAGATACCTTGGAAGGTGCCCTGCGAACACAGTGTTGAATATACTCAGCAAAACATTCACCCACAGTGAAAGAAAACAAAACTAGAGCATGTAGCATCAGCTCTACGTTTTGTTAAGGCTGCAGGCATGTCTGTGGCATGTTGTGTACAGACACAAAGAATAAATCTGTGCACACATTTTACTAGTGGGGCATATAAACGTTTCATATGATTACAGCAACACACACACACACCGCATACTTGGATGAAAGACTAAACAAAATCAATCTCATATTCTTGCTTCTCCAGGGTGGGTGCTATGTCTAACACAATCCAATTCATTTGCCACACTCTCTTCTTTGGGTTGGAGTCACATAAAGTTGGAAATGATGCTTCAACCCTATAGCTTTCAGTAAGTGATTTCAAGCTAATCCTTGCTCTTGGTGGCAGTTCTCATCCTTGATGGAATAATGGGCATGCACAAAGCTTGGGCACATTGAAACCCTGTTATGACACCCTGCAGGTAATGCAGTCTCAATCTTTTAGCAGTGAGATGTCAGAAGTGCATTTGCTTTGGAAGGTGACACTCGTTTTCTCAAAGTGGAAAACTGGCTGCCAAGACTTTCATCCTATTATGCGGGGAAAGCAAGGCCAAGACTCAGATGGCACTTTCTCAAAATCAGGGATTTTATGAGAAAAAATACAAGAACTGAATGCATATGACGTTCATACAAATGGCTTCGCTGTTGTGGCTTGGACATCAGGACCTGGTAAGGAGGAACTGGGAGGCAGGGACATGGCCACAGATGACAGCGAGTAGGACGTCTGTGTTCGTCTGCAATACAGCTCCTCAAGGTACAGCACTTCCCATTTCCCTTTCTATTTTCTTCATAGAATTTTGAAAGACAAGCTCATGCCATAAAGACTTTTTTGGTAAGAGTATATTTTACAATCAATGCTTAAGTCTCTGTGATGATGGGAGGATGCTACTATTCAAGCTTCTATCTTACAAGAAATATAAGGAAAAAGAACGAGAGGAGGGAAGAGAAGAATGAGGGGGAAGTTGATGGTTTTGTAGTTTTCTCTACACAGCAAAACGAATGCCACAAGCCACTGGCTAATGACTGCAGTGAGCAGATGGCTTTATCAAGTGAGGATCAAGTACACAAGAAGTGCATTTAACTCCATGTCTGCTTGCCGGCATTTAGCGGAGAAGCCCTGGGCATAAAAAAAATGGTCTTTCCTATTATCTTTGAATTTCCCCTGTATATCATCCAGCTGGGCCTTATCTGAATCTCACTCTTGAACACCAATATTTATCTTAGGGGCCACTTGACCTCTCATCTATACCGAGCCTCATATAAGCAAAGACGTTAAACAGTGTGTTTCTGCTTTATAAGGTACTCTTCAAGGAGACTGAGAGCACTACTTTGGAGCAGATAAACAGGATTTTTAGATTTTGATAATTAATAATCTTCATCCAGTTTTATTACAGAGAAACAATAGCAGAAAAAATATGTTTCTTGTAGAACTCATTTCAGAACAAGCCAAATACTTTGCTAGTAGGAAGTTAGTTTGGATGGGATCTCGTGAAGCCATGAAAGGCTAGGTCAGTGTTCTGTGGATGTTCTTCCTCACATCGGTCTTACCAGGGCCTGTTTACACAGTGGCCCATTCACAGGGGACCAGGCAGATTGCGGTACTTGTAGGAATACCCGACTCTCCCCCACTGGGCTTTTGCTGTCCCTGCTCAGTTCCCCTGCTTTCCCCATCCCTTTTGAAGCCGATTCCCAGCCACCCTTGCAGTGTGCATGGGGTCGGGGGCAGGGGTCAGCAGGCATTTGCGAACATTTGCATCTGGTCTTCTCATTTTACCCCTTCAGAGTGTTCAGCCTGAACAGCGATGCCCTCAGGCCACAAACATACCTCCGAGTACAGACAGCACTGGGGCACAGAGGAGCGACACAGAATGACAAGGGAGGTTCTAGGCAACTGAGTTTGAATCCTCCTCTGTCACTTTCTGGTCCTGTGGCCCTTGGGCAAGCCACCTAACCTCCTCACACTCAGCTTCCTCCTCTGCCCAGGGGAGGTAGAACTAGCTCCTCCTTGAGAGGTGAAGGGAGCTCCTATTACACAAGTGGCAGAGTGCCAGAACTCAGTCTTAGTCTGGCGGTAGCCTTGGCAATGTTCCACTCAGACCGCAACCTTCAACTTCAAGGTCGGAAACCCCACTGCCACAGTCCCAACGACCTAGCTCCCTGCTGTCTTCTACTAATATGTATGGACCGTCTGAACCTGCTTCCCATGACGCCTGGGATTCCCTTAAGTTCTATGGGAAGGTCAGTGACCTTTGACAATAGCTATGTTTTCCTATTTTAAACTTTTATTTATTCAGAACCCGATGAGAAAAAGATGTTAAAAGATTTATCCGTGAGAGAAAAACTAATTACATTTGGGCTAAACTGCCCAATGGAAATTCTTCTGATGACATAAACATTCTCTCTGTGCTGCCAGTACCGTAAGTGCTAGCCCCTTCTGGCTACTGAGCACTTGAGTGGCTGGTGGGCCTAAAGATGTTCAACTTTAATTAATTTAAATTTAAGCAGATAGAGGTGCTCAGTGGCACAACCACCACCACGGACAGTGTAGGTTTAGAAATCACATGCTTGTCCGAGCTTCAGCCCTTCCTCCCTGCTGGTCTCTTGACCGGTCGGTTAGGAGGACAGTCTGGAGCCACACGCCAGTTCTGCCGTGGCTCTGAGACCTGAGTGAGTCTCTTAAACTTTCTTACCTCTATCTCCTCCTACATGACCTGCAGATGGTAACAGCTGTTATTTCAAAGGATTGTTGTGGCGTTAAGGAAGTTAATACAGAACTACGCTTAGGAAAGCAGCCGGTACACAGCCTCCATTCGCTGCTATTCTTCCTCTTCGCTATTGATATTCAACTTATTAAAGTACCTCTTGATATGTAACTTTTCTCAATTTCTTACTTTTTCTCTACCTTGACCTGACCAGTTAGTGTTCTCCATCTCTCTCTTGCTCCTGCCATTTGCTGGAGTATTTCATACATCATTTTGCATCTGTGTTTCTAGAACCGATCAGGCCTAAATCTGACACTAGATAGATATAATCACCCTGATCACAGACTTCACACTTTCCAAGTCAATAGCGTTTTTCTGTGGCTTATATTCTACAGTTAATACAGTGGGGAAGGCGGGAGGTTAAAATCAGAACAACTGGCGCACATCACCAATGCGCTTGACTTTCGTTTCCATGTCTAGAAAAGGGGGTAACTGTACGATTTCACCAGAGTGCTGGCTCAGCAGCAGATGGGGTAAGGCATATGGAAGCATTTTGTAAACTAAAACAGCACATGTTGATTGGCATTGTTATTTTGTTCCGACTCAAAGCCAAAGAGGATGAAAAAAGCAGGCCATGATGACCACAATTCATCTGTAAGATGCGCTCCCAGCCCACTGGGCATTCTCATCTTTCTGAATTTGTTCTCGTCTTAATTTCTACCCCTTAATCCCTAGCAACTACGATATGATTTGCTTCAGTGGTTAGTACGGCATCATTGCTTTAGAAGAATAGTCTGTTGTATCAATAGCTGTCAGTTTTTTAAATTAAGTTTTTTGGGCACAATTTAGATATATATAATGATCGCATTCAGCATAGGGAATTTGTATCTGTAAATGATATATCTTAATTCCTCTTTTTTCCCATTCCCCTTCCCTCCCTTCAATCCTTCTCCCCCTTCCTGTTTACCAAGCGTTGTTTCCACTTTTATCCTTCTTTTCTCATTTCTTTCTTTTCCCTCTTTTCCTTTCCCCCTCTTCCCCTTAGTTCCCTTTTCTTTTGAGTAATTCCAATTTCACAATATCTATTATGTATTTTAGTCCTTATTTACACTTTCAGTTTCTCACACCAGAGAGACAATGCAATATGTACACATATGAATTTGATTTATTTCACTTAAGAGTATGTGCTCAAGGTTCATCCATTTACCGAGAAATGTCTCAAATTTATCCTTCTTTATAGTTGAGTAGTACCCCATTGTATAAAAAAGCCCACATCTTTTTTTTTATCCATTCATCAGTTGATGGGCATTTAGGTTGTGTGTAAGATTTAGCTATTACAAACTGTCTGCTGTAAACATGGGTGTGCATTTATAGCTGTGGTATGACACTTTTAATTGTTTGAGGAAGATAGCAAAAAGGGGAATAGCTGGGTCAAATGGGACAACTAGTCCTAGCTTTGTAAGGAAGCGCCACACTGATTTCCACAGTGGTACCAGTCTACACTCCCCGCCAGAGTGGAGAAGCATTCCTTTTTCCCCACAGCCCTGTCGGCATTTGTTATTGGTTGATTTCTTGATAATGGCCAGTCTTTCTAGAGTGAAATGGAATCTCAGTGTTGTTTTATTTTGCATCTCTTGAATGATCCATGATGTTGAACATTTTTTCATATTTTTTTTGCCATGTGTACTTCTTTATCTGAGAAGTGTATATTAATCTCAGATGCCCACTTTTGGACTTGCTCTTTAAATTTGGGTGTCTAATTTTTTCAATTTTTTATATGTTCTAGATATTAGTCCTTTATCTGAAGAACAACTGACTAAAATTTTTTCCCACTCTGTGAATTGTCTTCACTCTCTTGGTGATTTGGAACCAGAGGAGACCTAGAATAGCAAAAACAATCTAGGCAACAAAGGCAAGGTAGAGGGTATCACTATCCCTAGTTTGAAATTATACTACTGAGATACTATGATAAAAACAGCACGATACTGGCACAGACCCAAAGATCAAAGGAACAGATTAGAATACATAGAAACAACTCCAAATACACTGAACCACCTTTTCTTTGAAAAAAGGGCCCAAACACAGTTATTTTAAGAAAGATAGTTTCTTTAATAAATGGTGCTGGAAAAACTGGCTTTCCACAAGCTGAAGACTAAAACTAGATGCATATCTCTCACCATGCATTAAATTACAATCTAAATGGATCAAAGATCTAAATATTAAAACAGAAACATTAAATCTGTTGGAAGAGAGGATAGGTAGAAACCTTGAAGGCATAGATGTAGGCAAAGGCTTCGTGAACAAAATACTGATTGCATGGGAAATACTACAAAGAATCAACAACTGGTATTTCATCTTATTAACTGTCAATTTTAAGGTTAGGGAGTAGAAGTTATGTTTTCTTTTTGTGTCATACATGGTTGTAGACCCAAAGATACTTCAGGTATCATGTTCTAGAATAACAAAGCAAAAGGCAGTGGATGATAGTAATTCTAGAAATCATCAAGCCTGAGAGTCAAAAAAAGAAAAACAACCCACCAATAATGGTAAAGCAGTCACTGGAATTAAGAGGACTGTCCAAAGCATGCCCAGTGAGCAAGCTGAGAGGAAGGGGCTCCCTGCCCCACACAAAAACAGCGAGTCTGACCTCAAACCACATCTAAGGCAGTGGTTCTCAGAGCACAGCCCTAAGGCGGCAGCAGCAGCAGCCTTCCGGTGACTAATTAGTGCGCAGACCTGCTGAATCAGGGTACAAAACAGAACAAGGTAAAAGCACACTAAAATCTGAGAGACAGCGATCACCTAAGGCTTTCCTGTTGCCTCCCCTTGACCTCCTCTTGGCGGCGCAGAGGCAAAGCAGAGAACCAAAAGCTCTGCTCTAGCCCTGCTCAGTGCAGAGAGGGAAAATCAAAGTCGAAGTAGAGGCACAAGTGCTTGCGACCTAGATTGTGTCTTAATCATCTTTGAGCTGTCAGCACTTAGCAGGATGTCAGGCACATAGTAAGTGTTCACCATACGTCTGCTGAGGGAAGTGACTGTAGAGGAAGGACTCTCCTTTTGACCCTGACCATGATACATATAAGACTCTTTCCTCTCTGATTAGTTGGATGTAGGACAATTCCTTCTCCTCACCTTAATGAGCCCCCTGGATGCTAGATTCTGCTTGTACTGCTAGTGTTTAAATTTAACTATGACTAATATGTTATCAAGTATTTACTCTGTGCATACACGATACTACCTTACACATACCAACTCACTTTATCGGCACAAAGATCATAGGTTGATGTGGGTACTTAATAGGCCCCTTTTACCAGTGAGACAACTGAGGCTCAAAGAGATTAAACAACCTGCCCGGGGTCCCCTGTGTGTAGTGGATCCAGGTATAAATTAAGGCAGCATGGCACCAGTGTCCACTTTCTAAGGTTTGAATTCCTGCATCTGAAAGGTCATGCTGCACAGACCTGTCTGAAGTCTCCCCCAATCATTGGAACTACGGGTCTGGTCTCTCCAGACTGCCCCATCCTACATTTGGCGTTCCTCTCAGCAAACTAGGTCTCTCCTGTCCACCCCAGGGGAGGCTGGCCACAGCTGCTCTCTTCTACTTTGACAGGAATCAGGAATGAAGACTATCCCACAGTGAGGCTAAGGAAATTCCCATCTGCTTTCTGCGCCAGGCTAGCAGTTGGATGGACTCCAAAGGATACTTTTTTAATAACTCAGTTTTTTGAACAGGTGGTTGATATGAAGTTACTGTCTGTATTAAGTTTGAGAAAGGGGGAGGTGACCAATAGAAGATTTGTCCCAGTCAAACTCCTTCCACTCCCATGCCCACCAGACACTGTCTTTCTTGCAAACACCTGCCAGATGCGACTAGTGGAAACTCAAAGCTGTAGTACTAATGGTGAGAAGAAAAGAGAACAACGTTAAACTTGCCATATATGGAATGTGACTTTCAACAAAGAACAGCCCAGCTTCCTGTTGGACAGTAACAGCAAGTAGCTCAGAACAACACAATGATAGGAAAATGCTGAGCAAACAACAATAAACTGAAGAATAAATAGGGCCCAGGTTTTCCTTTAAACCAACATATGTGGCAGGGTGGGTTGTAATGTTTTATTTATATTGCCATGCAACGGAGGAAAAAACATTGAAGGTGATTTCAGTGAAAGCCACAGGAATACATGCTGTCTGATTACAGTGCCTGACAGACGTTAGGAGAGGTTTCATGGTAGACATCAACCATGATATCAGAAATTAATTTAGTAGTCAATCGCTAGGCTTGACTTTTGTTTTAAAAATTCAGTGGTGAATACAGTCTGTGGCCCTGGGCCAGGCAGTGCTATGCTGACTCTGGCAGGAGCTAGCTGAATGTTTAGAAATCCAGGAGCAGAGCTGAAGGAAACTCAAACCCAGCTGCCAAGAGAAGGCTGTGAATCGACCTGTCAAATCACAGATCAGAAAACACCCTGGCTGCCTCTAGGCCTGCCTTCTCCTGACAGGACAGGAAGTGCTGTCACCTGGCGGGGCTTACACCTCAGAAAGGCCGAACCTAAGGGTGTGCGTACACGTTACACTTCAGGTCACAGCCGAGGCCTGCCCTTCCAGGAAAGCTCTCCAACCAGGAAAACACAATATCAGAGGTGAGGGGAGCTCTCCTGTGATCAGGTTCCTTCAGCGACTGGGAAGGTGGGTATCTGCATGCTTTATTGCACACAAGGGCTTGTCCCCAAGTCTTTCGGCACTTGTTTCAGTTTGTGCCTCTCGTTGGGTTGCAAGGTGGACGTGGAAGGCTGCCTGTGCCCACTCTTCTCCCTGCACCTGTGGAACCAGAGGAGCGGAGGTGCCCAGATTTTCTACTAGGCTCAACTTATGCAAGCAAAAAGCAGTGGCTGGGGAAGGAGAAGGCAGAGGCAGGCCGGTCTGCAGACGATGCTGGTAACTGATTATCTGTGACAACCAGAAAGCTCTTCATATCTACTTTTCTAACGTGTAGATTCACTAATTCATCCTACAGATATTGATTGATTGTTTCCTACGTGCTGGGCTCTGTTCTAGGGGCTGGGATATAGCTGTGAACACAACTGAAACAAATTCTTGCTTTTAGAGTGTTCAAAATTCTAGCAGGGAAAATCCACAAGTACAGTGTGAGAGACAATGTAGTTATAGGAAGCCAGGCGGCAAGTCACTTGGTGTGCAGAAATACTCCTTACTGACCCAAAGCCAATCAGAAGAAAGAGAGCTGACATTTGCTGAATGCCTCCTATGGGACAGGCACTTACTAAAGAATATAAACACCTTTGTGCACTTACTACGTATGAAGCTCATAGAAAGGCGAAGTTAGATACTTCACATACTCTTTTTAACCCTCTCAGCAATGGTTACTCCAGGTGTACAGACCAGAAGCTGATCGTAGGAGTAACAGTAACATGTGGGTCACCCCATACTTGAGATCTCTGCGCTCAGGCTGATGGCTGGTCGTGCACTTGTGGCTCACGTGGCTCACGTTCCCTCGCTCTGCTCCTCCGAAGGTAGATGCTGTGGGCTTGCCTTGGCTCCCCTCCATTCTGCAGTGCTGTAAATGTCAGCCCTCCTGTTTCTGCAGGAGACATTTCCAGTCTCCTCACCACTATGAGAGCCCTTCTCTGAGTGCCTTACTCAGGTCACACTTGGAAAAGGCTGCTCCTGACCTCAGTGGCAGCCGGACGGAGAACCTCAAACTTGCTTTCTTGCTGTTTCCCTTCCTTACTGTGTTTTTTGTCAACACTGTCCAATGTGTCACACAATGTGTCATCTATTTTTGTTGTTCGCTACACACTGGTCTCATTCCCTCAATCAGATTAGAGGCGTAGGGAACAGTGTACTATAGTTATAAATGGTTACGTGTTTAATAATTGTTGAATAGTGCTTCTCGCACTTGCTTATGGGTCAGAATTACTTAGATGGCCTGTTAAAATGGACTGCTGGGTCCCTTCCTGAGAGCTTCTGATTCAGCAGGTCTGGGGAGGGCTCAGAATATGCATTTCTGACAAATTCCCTGGAGATGCTGATGCTGCTGGTCTATAAGTTGCACTTTTGAGAACCCCTGGTTAACTGAATGTACCAAAGTATTCAGAGCAAGCAGGCAGGGTTTGAGTCTCATCTCTTCTACCCTTAGGAGTATGACTTACTCAGGCCTGTTTCCTCATCCATAAACTTGGGGGTAACATCATGCACATCAGCACTGTCACGAGGATGAACTACAATAATAAACTTTATGTGCTTAGTGCGGTTCCCGACACACTGAAAACATCCAGCAAATGCTTCCAATCGTCCCTGGAAAGGCTGGCACAGCATCAGGTATTAAATAAGCACCAAACCCAGCCCAATAGCTCCTTTTCAGGCTGATATGAAACTTTGTTTGAATTCGTAAGCAGTCAGAGCAGAGTGCCACTGTGGCATGACTTCTATAATTAACAGCTTTTTATCCTGTGTGTGTGTCTGTGGTACTGGGGATGGAACCTAGGGCCTCACACGTGCTAGTGCTCTGCCTCCGAACTATGCGCCCAGCTCTTTTTAAATTTTATTTTGAGACAAGATCTTACTGAGTTGCCCGGGCTAGCCTTGAACCTGTGATCCATCTGTGTCAGCCTCCCAAACAGCTGGGATGACAGTGTGGCCCACCAGGCTTGGGTTAAGTAACAGGTTTTACAATTAAGTCAGGCTACTACCAAGTGAGGGGATAGGGTTTGAGAAGCATCCCTTCCTGTAGTTTGACAATATAATGTCCAGGGTACCAAACCCATGTGTGTCTGTAAAATGCAGAGGCTGTCCATGGTGTGCCTCCAGTGTACTGCTGAAGGATGCTGAGGACAGCCTGTGAAGAGTGTGGGGTCGTTAGGGCAGCCCTGGCATCTGGATGAACGGGGTTGGCAGGCACTTGCGGATCCCCTCAGTCAATAATAATTGGAGAGACAACCTCCTCAGAGCAGACAGGATAACACCTCCTCCCGCCCAGGCCCCTGCCCCCCACCTCCTTCGCCACCATTTAAGAGCCTCTCCACCCAAAACAGACTT